>CM038464.1:78351615-78491560 GCA_021464415.1 Lonicera japonica
ATGCATCAATCATTAGACCGGGCAAAGTCATGTGGAAACTCTTCGTATCTTCTATGAAACGGCTTATGCAATCCAGATGCGTTTTGAATCCTCAAAAATGTGTATTCGGGTCACCAAGGCAAGATGCTGGGTATATATAGTCACAGAAAGGGAATCGAGGTTGATCCGGCAAAGGTTAAGGCTATTCAAGAAATGCCAATCCCCAAACTGAAAGGGAAATTCGGGGTTTCCTCGGGAGGTTACAATTCATCAGCAGATTTATTTCACAATTGACTCGAACATGTGAACCAATTTTTAAGCTACTCCAAAAAAGTTCAGATGGGCAGTGGAATGAGCAATGCCAGGAAGCGTTCGATAAGATCAAGCAATATTTATCTAATCCGCCAGTCTTAGCACCTCCCCAAGTAGGCATTCCATTGATACTATACATGTCGGTCAATGACTCCTCAGTTGGAGCAATGTTGGCACAGCATTTGTTGAAAACAAGAACTGAGCAGGCAATATATTACCTCAGTAAAAAGCTTTCTCCGGGAGAACAAAATTATACAGCTTTAGAGAAATCATGCGCTGCGTTAGTTTGGGCTACCCAGAAGTTGCGACATTATATGTTGGTATTTTCCGTGATCTTGATCTCTCGTCTAATCCCTTGCGGTACTTGTTCGAAAAGCCGATGTTGACTAATCGAATGGCTAAATGGATGTTCCTGCTTTCAGAATTCGACATTTCTTATGTCACTCAAAAGGCCGTCAAAGGGCAAGTCATAGCAGATCACTTAGCAGGCAATCCAATCATTGATGCCGAGCTACAGGATTTCGAATTTCCCGATGAAAGTATCATGGAGATTACCAAAGACGATGAATGGAAAATGTATTTTGATGGGGCTTGTAATCGGAATGGGAATGGAATTGGGATCCTGTTAATTTCGCCAGACCAGACACATGCACCTATGTCTTTTCGATTAGAATTTCCCTGTACCAACAATATCGCCGAATACGAAGCTTGTATTGTCGGGTTAGAAATTGCTTTGCAGAAAGGGGTTCGTAAAATTCAGGTGTTTGGGGATTCCGCTCTCATTATTCATCAGATCTTGAAAAAATGGAAGATCAAAGAGGAAAAACTTGTGCCCTTCTTAACCCAACTCGAAGAAACTTCTGAGAAATTTGACTGCATTGAATTCTTCTACATCCCGAGAACACAGAACAATTTTGCTGATGCCTTAGCTACTCTGGCCTCGATGATTGAAATTCCGGGGAGAAAGAAGAAATTCAGATTCAGATTCAAAGGCGAATAAATCCGTATTTTGCCTATCACTCGATGTTGAACGTGGAAATGAGATCGATCAGAAGGTTTGGTACTACGATATCTGGCAATTACTCAAGCATAATGAATACCCATCACATGCTGACAAAACCACTCGGTCACGCTTCGCCGCCTAGCATCCCGGTTTATCATTTGTGCCGGAAAACTATACCGAAGAAATGATGACGGTATACACCTTCAATGCCTCGATGAAGAAAAATCCCGAGCAATGATGGAACAAATCCACAGTGGAGAGTGTGGCCCACATATGAGCGGTCATACATTGGCACGAAAGATAGTTCGTCAAGGGTATTACTGGTTAACGATGCAAAAAGATTTTTTGAATACGTCAAAGGGTGTCACCAATGTCAAATATACGCCAAGGCACAGAGGCTCCCTCCAAAAGAATTATACCCTATGACATCTCCTTGGCCGTTTTCCATCTGGGGTATTGACATAATCGGTAAGATCTCGCCAAAAGGAAGTAATGGGCATGAATACATCCTAGTAGCTATCGACTATTTCACCAAATGGGTTGAGGCCGAGTCTTACAAGGATTTGAATGCCCGAAAAGTGGCACGATTCATCCGACACAACATCATATGCCGATACGGGTACCGCATGAGATAATATCCGATAATGGTACGCATTTTGAGGGTGAAGCCAACAAAATCATGGAAGAATACGGAATCAGACGCCACAAATCCTCACCATACCGCCCACAAACTAATGGGGCCGTGGAGGCTGCTAATAAGAATTTGAAGAATATCATTAGCAAAATGGTTAAATCCGGTAGAGATTGGCCCGAAAAGCTCCCGTACGCACTTTGGGGATATCGAACTACTGAGAGGGTTTCTACGGGATCAACGCCTTTTTCACTTACATATGGCATGGAAGCGGTTTTACCAGTGGAAATGGAAATACCTTCTTTACGGGTTATCCTGGAAAATCAAGTTACTGAGAGTGATTGGGTAAAGGCTCGGTATGAAGAGTTGGCAATGATTGGATGAAAACCGATTGAGGGCTTCATATCAACATCAAGGTATCAAAAACGTATTGCCAAAGCCTTTAATAGAAAAATCCGAGACAGAAGCATCATAGTTGGAGACCTAGTCCTCAAAGAAATTCGTGAACCAGCCCGAGACCCAAGAGGAAAATTCTCGCCAAAGTGGACAGGCCCTTATATTGTTACTAAAATCCTATCCGGGGTGCCGTTCTCCTTACCGACATTGATGGCCAAGAGTTAAACTTACCAGTCAACCTCGACCGATTGAAAAAATACTATCAGTAAAAATTTGTATCCATGAACTACGAAGACCTGAGCCCCGAAAAAAAAAAAAAAAAAAAAAAAAAAAAAAAAAGGAACGGAAACGTAGGCAACCTAATATCAGGCCCGGTCTATTCATTGCAATAATATTCATTCATTTGGACGCAAGAAGAAAGGCAGAAAGAGATTTTCCATACATCAAAAAGTTCTTTCGTACAAGATAACCTACATCAGTTCTTACATACTTTCCCTATATATTTTACCTACCTAATACCAGAAAGCTTTCATAAAGAAGCTGCCTACCACACCTAACCTAACCATCATCAGCAGAATATAAGACCCTCTCTCGATCCATGGTCTGATACGAAGCAAGCACTGTCTCATCAGTCACCGGTGAATCTGCAAACCGAAACCACCTCATCATCATAGGCTCATGCTCAATGGTCTGCCGAACTCGACGCCAAATATGCAGCACGATATCAGAACGGGTCACCTGGGTAATGCCAACCTCTCCTCCATGAAATCGCCGCACAAAGCGGTAGACCAAAGACCTCGTAGGGTCGTCTCTAGTCTCGGGGTAATAGGAAGAGCGATCGAAGAAAAGTCTCTCAGCGGAAGGGGTATACTCAGGGAACACCGAACTGCCTCGTCAGCCGTCCGGGATGTAGAATGATGTCTCTCTCAAACCACAAACCGAAGATAGTTTCTGCCCACCCCATACTCATGATCATGGTCCTCATACGCCACCATGGAACCTCCCAACGAATCGAAGAAGGAGGACTCAGAAAAACGAACAGCCCAATCATATGATTGACAGACGATGAATCTGGGCGTAATCAGGACGCGGAAGAAGTGCCGAGAATCCCAGGAAGCCAGTCTCCAGATACCAGAAACCTCTCCAGTAACCCACATGGTACAGTAGATATGGGATAACTACCTCGAAAATGACTAAGTCAGACTGAACCACGGCATCCAAACCATTCAGTGTCTCCGCCAGTAAGATGGGAGTCACCAAATGGCCGCGTCTAGCCTCAGATACAACTCGGATAATCAAGGTCTACCAGAATAGCATCATCGGTAACCAAGAGCATCTGAGAAAAGCAAAAATCATACAAGCAGAAGTCCGACCTGAATAATAAGCCGGGTCGTCGCCATGATGAAGGAAAAAGTCTGCCAAATGACGCAGATGGAGTCGCCCGTCAACTACATAGGCCGGCACTCACTCTCCCCTCAACCGAGACCCAGAAACTCCGCCAGCAAACACGAGACTCCTAGCATCTCGTAAAGGAAGCCAGTGGCCATGAAACATCCTGCCGCATCAGTAGTGTGAACTCCCGATCGTCGGACACAACTCGTCTAAACCGATACGGAAACAGTGGTCCTCAGGATCCCAGAACTCAGCAATACCAAGCAAAAAAGAAAAATTGATATCATGAGAAACACCACGATGAAGGTGGCTCAGATCGCCCCAGTTGAGACCACAGTCGGCCTCAGCCATGGACACGAAATCAGACAAAAGGGAGAAAGAAGCATGGGTATGAAGGTAGACATGGTAATAAAGAAAGAAGAAGCTATAGGGTGAATAGTAACTTTGATGATGGAAAAAAGGACAAATTCGCGCTCTATTTATAGTATAACTGCACATGCCAACCGCACGGTTGGGCCCCAACCGTACGGCTGGCTGGCCAACCGTGCGGCTGGCTCCCAACCGTACGCTATCCCATGCGGTGGGGCGTGCGGTTGGCTCTCCCCATTTGGTTAAAATCTTCCATTTTTCAAATCATCTTTACAATACATCATGATACGAATATTGCCAGACTTTGTTCAGAAGAACGATCCATCATAGCATGCATATAGATTTGATAATTACTTGCCAACATATGTACTTAACCATTTTTTCGCAATTTAACTTGATTACACTTAATCGCATTCTTTCAACGCATAATTAAAAAGGTAATAATTTCGCCACCACATAATTACTTTTCAATTGCACTCACAAATAACATTTACATCACATCACACACAAACATATTTTCAAAATAAACATAAATATTTTATTCATAAATTAAAACCGAACACATCGATAAACCAACATTTTTCTTAACAAATAAAACATATTTAAATTAACCACTAAATTAGAATAAGTTTTTTCTAAAAATAAAATACACCTAAGTTAACTACTTAATTTAAAATGTTTCTCTCAAGAAAACACAAAACGCCGAGCCTTCAGAACCATCAACGCTGAGGAGAAGGGGAGGATCCATCGTCCGCGGGCGCTTCGCTTCTGTCTCTCCAGCACCCTCCGCTGGACTCTCTGAAACCGTGCGACCTGCGCCCTGGTGAGAAGGAGCAAGCCGGGAAGTGCGCCTCGACTGCTGAACCGACTGAGAAGGAACCGCCGATCGGGACCGCGAACGTGACGGATGGTAGGTAGCAGTCGTATCGCCCGCCAAGCGTCTGCTGTACCGCCCCATGTACTCCACCGGGAAAGGAGCCGCAAACGTCAGCAGTCCGTACATGTTGAAATAGCTCCTCAGTAACTCAGCCACCTCGCGCGAAGTAGGAACGAGCCCCTCTGCCATAACCAAATTACCAATCAGTAACATTCATAAATCAACACATATGCTTAACTGTTTAAAAGAAACCTTACCTCCTCGCCCGAGACGTGTGCTAAGACCCCCATCCGCTCATCGCCCTCAGGTATGTCAGGGATCCGGTATTGCTTGGGTAGGCCGAAATCCAAGTAAGGGATATCCCGAGGGTACTCCGGATCGAGTACGACGCCAACGCCCCACCCTCCGGAGCCTGTGATGGACCAGCTCCGCCAGCGCCGCCTACCGGGGTATGTCCTCCCCGTCCCTCTCTCCCATCTCCGACTCGGGCGCCACCGCCTTCCCCCTTTCCCTTTGTCGCCACCTTCACCCACCGGAGTCTGGCCTATGCCTGCTTCCGCCCCTAACTGCGCCTCCCTCTCTCCTAGCTCCCGAAGACGATCCCACGGGCCGCACCTGATGATGGGGTCGACAGAGAGTACGGCCTCAATCCCACCGACCCGGCACCTGGCGACCCGACAGCGTGCGCAGCAACGGCGAGAATGACACATGATGAACCCAATCCATGTCGCCCGCCCATACACGGGTGATGATCCCGACATCGACCCACGCCCCCCCGTGTCTGCGCCGACTCCAGCATCTGCCGTATATCCTCCGACACCCCTAACTGCGGTGTCCTCCCCCATGGCCGGTGAGATTAGGTGGCCTAGACACGGGACTCCCGCCCTCCGACCGGACTCCTCCCACCTCCTGGTCGCCCTACCTCGTCCAGGCGAAACCGTGGCAGTCAGCTCCTCCCCTACTCCCCCGCCGGGCCCTACTGGGGGCGCCCCACCGTTGCCTCCTCCCAAACGGAACCTCCTCCGAAACCCTCGTCATCTTCCTCCTCCACCTGCGGCGGCTCCACGTCCCTCTCGCCATGCGGATCCTCGTCATCCGAATCTGCAATCCCCTTGGCCCTCCGGTTCGGCGCTGGTGCGGGCTGCTGTGGGACCCGCTGCGAGATGTACAACTGTCCCCGGATATACATCGGGTCTCCCCCGAGGGCCGCATATTACCTCGCATATATCACCCTGCTCTCGCACCCCCCTTCATCTCCCTCATCAGGGTACCGGTGCGCAAACGTCCCGTACTCCCCCTCCACCAACAGAACCCTCCATCGGTACGCCTCCCAGGAACAGAGCCCTCTCCTCCGCAGTCAGCATGACCCGGCCGCCTCATCGCCACTGGGGGCCATGCCGGAACCCGGAATCCCAACCCAGGAGTATGCTGCCGCACCACGCGCTCCCCCAGGTAGAACGCCGCGCCATACTCATGCACGAATAAAACGCCTCGAACGTGCCGCAGCCAACGCATCCGCATACCCCCACTGCTGCGTCACGTATGCCGGCCATGGGCTCCACTGAACCTGCCACGTCACACCATACACCAGGAATAACTTAAACTGTTTCTTTTTCAGAAAATAATTTAAATTTTCAAATAATTTAATTTCATACCTGGGTCAAGCTGTAGCCCAGAAACGTCGCCTGCACTGACGTCCGGGGGTCAGATATCGATACACCCCCAACTATGTTCCCGCTGTAGTATCGTCGGAAAAAGCGGAAACTCATCTACGAAAGTCGGGGTGCAGATGGATTCTGACCAATTACCCTGGTGGGTATGCGCAATAAACCACATCTGTCACAAATCATCATACTCGTTAAAATTATAGAACCGGCATTCTTTTAAATCACGAGTTTTTTTTTTTTTTTTTTTTTTTTTTTTTTTGTTCCAAAATACAGTGAGGGTTTAAATTATTACTTACCTCCCAAAGCGTGACCAGTCCACGATGGTTCAGCTCCATGTGACGGCACACTAGGTCCATCGACTCATACAGCACCGCCAATACGTACCCTCCCCAGGCAAAAGTGTACAACTGGTCCGAAGAACCGCAGATAAGGCAGCCACCATAAACCGTAGGGTTTGTCGCCGCCCCGCGCATAGAAGAAATCATGCACAGCGCACGAGCAGCAGAGAAGCATCGGGATAGCTGCCGCACCTCCTGGCGTGTCATCGGACCATCGCCAAACCTCCCACTCTCGGCCTCGATATTGCTGCACCATCGCCGTGTGGGGTTATCCCATCTGCCACAATCCTGCTAGGCCTCCATCCTAGTGCCGCTCCCATACCATCTAGAGTAATGCGTACGCGGGGTTAGGCACCAGAGCCTCCCCCCCGAAAGGCAGCCCTGTCAGCACACGAACACATCCTCCGGTGTCAACGTCATCTCCCCCCAACTCTCAGATGGAATGTGTGCGTGCGTCGTGTCCCACCATCTCTCCCCTAACACCGTCGGAAGGCTCACTGACCGCTGAAACTCTCCGCCTGGCAAGCACCTCGATAAATCGTCCGAATGGGGGGTCGCACTCAAGTATGCTACTCACCAGCGGCGGAAAGCTGATCTCGAAGCTCAGGCGCAGCACGCGTGATGCCACGGCAACGTCCGATCCTCTGTTACATCACCAATTTTTACAAAGCTCACTAACAAACTTTTTTCAAAAAATAAATAATGTTGAGTATATATCTATTTATGGCAAGTAATTATTAAATTTATCACATTTCATGCATATCTCTTCATTTGCATCTTTTCAAAAAAATCACATAATTCAATACAATAAATTAGTAGCATACCCTAGTCCGGCGGCGGATCTCGTGTTGCCGCAGGCTCCATCAAACAGCCACTCTCGGCCCCTCTCTCGGCGAGATCAAGGGTACGTCCCGGTACATATCGCCCGCTGAAGCGATCCGTCTGCCCCCAGTGGCCCCTCCCATGGCCACACCCCTCCCAGTCGTCATGATGTGGCGCGCAGATCAGGCGCCCATCCATCATCGCGGTGATCGACTCCACCACCTCGTCCCCCGGGAGTAGCTCCGGCAACCTCCCCCTCCCTCTGGTGGGCCTCCCATCATCATGTACACGAAGATCGAAAGTAATCTCGCAAATTGCCATCGCTCATCACTCGTCTCAAAATACCCACTAAATGTTTTTGAAAAATCAGATATTTATATGCTAGAGAGAGAGTATCGCAAGAAGAAGTGACGAAAATGCTTTGAACAGGCCACTATTTATAGATCATACGGTCCAGCCGCAGGCTAAGCCAACCGTACGGCTAGCCCCCAACCACGTTGCGGTTGTGCTGCCAGCCGTACGGCTGGGGGGTCAAACCCTGCGGCTACCTTGTGCGGCTACCTACCCAACCCGCACGCCCTGCGGGCTTACCCCCCCGTGCGGCTACCCTCATTTTTGACCAGTTTGACCAAAAAAAAAAAAAAAAAAAAAAAAAAAAAAAAAAAACGCGGGGGTGGGGGTAGACTCTGAATCAACTCTTCCCAAAGACACAAGAGGACCAAGACTCACACACACGCACGAGATGACTAATCAATGCCCGAAGTTTGACACTCTAAAGTCTGTGGAGGAACCGAAATTCAATAGGATGGATCCAATTGTCCGGAAGGCTCGAATCTGATTAAATAAACAGGGAAGGTGGTAGAAACTAAGAAGAATCGATTAGGTTACCAGACAAGAAAAAAGATTGAAATAGTAGAAAAGGGAAGTAATCCCGTTGGTCCAAGAGAGGGAAAAAGTGAGATAAACAGAAATGACGAAAATCGACAGGGAGAGCCACCTACCCCCACTAAGAGGTGACAGCTATGCCAAAAGGCGGAGGCGCTACATCTTAGGTGAGTAAGGCTCCTGTTTTGGAAAAATCCGCGAAAGAAAAAAGCAAGGAAAATCCGAAAGCCCAAAAAAATATTAAGGCCGGATAATCAAAAGAGGGAGCAATTAAGGGTATTCGAAAAACAGAAAAACGATACAGGACCAGCATCTTCCCTGTGAAAAAAAAAAAAAAAAAATCAAGAGGGTAGCTTGAAGGCTATTGAGAATCCCAGACGAGATTTCCCATCCCCAAGACCAAAGAGAGAGAAAACTTGAGGGTTAGAGAGATGCCAAATCCCAAAAATCCATGCACAGCGGTCCGAAAGTTGCTACAAAAAAAAGTTGATTCAGAAGTCCGATTCCCAATAAAAGGTCAAAACCGAGGGTAGGAAGGAATGATGAAAACAAAACCACTCCCACTTGCAAGCAGTTCTCCCTAACATATCATTTTTGGAAAAATCAACAAAACAGTGTCTGAGTAACAAATCATGGCAACAAGACAGTCGAAGGGAATTTTTTCGATAGGAATTCTTCGCATTCCCCAAGATGGGAATTTCTCCGAAACCCCTTTGCCCCAAGAAGGGAAATAACGACTCCACGTGTTCCCCAAGTGAAGGGAATTTTTTTTTTCTGAAATTCCTGAAAAGATAGGAGATTCTTCGCATTCCCCAAGATGGGAATTTCTCCCGAAACCCCTTTTCCCCCAAGAAGGGAAATAACGACTCCACCTGTTCCCCAAGAAGGGAATTTTTTTTTTTCGAATTCCTGAGAAAAGATAGAATTTCTTCGCTTTTCCATTCCCCAAGATGGGGAATTTCTCCGAAACCCTTTCCCAAGAAGGGAAATAACGACTCCACGTGTTCCCCAAGAAGGGAATTTTTTCGAATTCCTGAAAAATAGGAAATTCTTCTTCGCATTCCCCAAGATGGGAATTTCTTTCCGAAACCCCCCCTTTCCCCAAGAAGGGAATACGACTCCACGTTTTCCCCAAGAAGGGAATTTTTCCGAATTCCTGAAAAGATAGGAATTCTTCGCATTCCCCAAGATGGGAATTCTCCGAAACCCCCCTTCCCCAAGAAGGAAATAACGACTCCACGGTGTTCCCCAAGAGGGAATTTCCGAATTCCTGAAAAGATAGGAATTCCTTCGCATTCCCCCACGATGGGAATTTTCTCCGATCCCCTTTTCCCCCACGAAGGGAAATAACCTTTACCGCGCATTCCCCAAGAAGGGAATAATCTTTATCCACACATTCCCCATGATGGGAATCCTTTTTTTTCGAAAAATTAGAATTCTTCGCGCATTCCCTACGAAAGGAATCTAGCTCACTTTCTCCAATGATAAAAATCTCTTCTAGCACCACAAAAGGATATATCACAAGACTAAGGTCTTTATTCTTCTTCTAAGAAAAGGGAAAGCTTCGAGAAAGCGCTTTTTTCCACCACAGTCTTTTGGAATCAGCATAATGCCAAGCCCCCCTCGTGTAGTCCTACACACTGAGGGTGGTGTGTGCCACTGAGAGTAATCTATCACCGAGGGTAGATGGAAGAAAAGGTTGATGTATCGTGTCGCCCGGCCAAAAGGAAAGGGGCAATTTTTGGGTGCATCACACTGAAGCACAAAAAAATCCGCATGCCAGAAAGGGATACTTTGATTCACCCGAGAGTCGTGAATCGTTGTCTTCTTATCATCCAGTATTCTTGGGGACAAGAATCCGGGACGAGAGGGTCTGTGAACACCCAATCCACGACTCTCGTGCGAATACTGATTTTCTTTAAGCATCCTGCATTTAATCATGAATCATCATACATGTAGAAAGACTGATAGGAAAGACTCCAATTTTGGACGCGTTGGGAGTCTAAGATAACCCTTGTTGCCTCTTCGCTTACTAGGACGGGGATCGACCTGCCCGGTCAGGTCGCGGGTGCGGGGCAGCGCCCCGTTAGAAAATTTGGTTTTTTCCGAGCGCTCCTGCACATTTTTTATGAGCCAGCCGCACCCCCCTGTCGCACGACCAACCGTACGGCTATCTGCCAACCGTACGGTTGGCACCTCCTAGCCGCACCCCCCTGTCGCACGCCCAACCGTACGGCTACCTGCCAACCGTACGGTTGGCACCTTCTAACCGCACCCCCTAGCCGCACGCCCAACCGTACGGCTACCTGCCAGCCGTACGGCTGGCACACCCCTGTCGCACGCCCCAGCCGCACCCCATGCGGCTACCCCTGCGGTTGGCCTCTTTTGGAGCGTTTTTGGCGCAAATGTTGCTATAAATAGGACCCTTGGGATCCCATTTTAGGGGCATCAACATTGAATAGTATTTTGGGTAAGAAGGAGCTTTGTCAAAGTCTCTAGAAAGTCATTTTTAGAGAAATTCTGAGAGAAGGCTAGTGAGAGAAAGCTCTAGAGAGAGAAAGCTTTAGAGAAAGAAGGAAGACAAGGCAAAGTCCTCCTATCTTCTGCAAGCGCAGCAGGTATAACTTTCTACCAAATCCTTAATTTCAGTACTGCATTTAATTTCGTTTTTAATATAAAAAATTAGATAACTTGCAAAGAAGTTCACTGCTTTCAAAACAAATCCTTTCTAAGTTTTACAAGAAATCTAAAACCTGTTTTGACACGTTTTCAAAACAAACAAAAATACAAAAACAGTTTCCAAAAGAAAGGAACTACGAGACTCTGATTTCATTCTACGAATGAATACGTAGGCGCTCGCAAAGCTCGAGTCTGATTTCAAAATATTGTTTTAAACTAAATTTATCCGGAAAGGACTATTCTAAAAAACCATTCGAACTACTTGCAAGATATCTAAAATAGGAATTAAATACATGATCCATTAAGAGACCGAAAGGGCGAATTGGGTGCCTAACACCTTCCCAATTCGTAATGTAGTTCCCGAACCCTAGCAAAGTCAATTTTCAAAATAAATCTCTGGTTTCAAACGTATGAAAGATAGTTCGTTTTCGAATCATCCTTCGTACGACCTTTTGTTTGTTTTCTCGTAAAACAAACTGGCGACTCTACAAAACACGTTTTCAAAGAAAACCGAGAAAGGACTACTCTTTTCTCCTTCTCGGGGGTATGGGTCCGGATTCTCACAGTGGCGACTCTGCTGGGGAGAGTAGAGAACTAAGCTCTGACATAATGGATCATATATTTAATTCCTGTTATTTATTAGGTTTAGGTCTTGTAAGCCTTAGTTCTAGGATAACATAGAAACGATTTAGGTGGATACCCTGATGCCTTTATTTGCTAATTATGTGAGGAAGATCTTTTTCATAATTAAAATTGTGTAAATTACAGTAACAAACCCTAAAGAATTGATCAATAATGAACTGCCATATTGTTATTTTGCACGCACTCACGTCTTATCATGCATTTTCGCGAGTGTGAATTTACCCTATCAACCTCGGGACCAGAGTCGTGACTAGGCCGTGGACTTGCGGGTCTGCACTAGCCAAAAGCGCCTGGGACCACTCTCCTTGGCCAAGTACTTACCGAGGTATATAGAGTGACGAGAACACTCACGTACCCGGGATGTATATCAAAAGGTTCTTACACGTACCTGCGCTCTTAGGTATATCGTAAGACCTGCCAAATAGGAGGGAGCCTTAAACCTTACCCTCTTCAGCCACGCTTGCATATAGGGGAGTCAGCTTAGAACACAAAGATTTTATGCATGGTTTTAATGACCAACAGTCGTGAGAATCTAGTGAGCGGAAGCCCTGATTCCATGAACAAAGCAACTCATGAGGAGAGACCTTCCCATATTTTTCAAATGATTTTTCGAAAAAAAAAACTCTTTTCAAAATGATTTCCCAAAACTATAGACGGTCAGGGAACCCATGGAATTCTATTCCTACCCTACCGCTATACGGGACTCTCAAGTTGTTGCCGTTGGTCTGTTTTCAATCTCACCTAAAGAAAAACTTTTTTGTGTGTTTATTTTCGTCCCGATCGATGTATTTCTGGATAAGGTCCGGCAATTTCTAAATGATATATTGTTGTTATTTTCCGGGGGAATGCACGCGATCGAATTTGTCCTTTTTTCCGCAACAGCAGATATTCATCCTGGCCTCTGTGTGGGCTGGAAGAGATAGCACCGGGAGACTCGTCAGACCAGATTCCTCTGAAAACATGGATCAGAATACCCCGAACCGGAATGTGAACAACCAATTGAACAATGCAGCGGATCCGCCGCCCGGTCCTTTTTACCCAAACCCGGGAATGCCGCAGAATAATACTGTTGGGGGTCAGCCGCTACATCATACTCCATCCTTGAATGTTGATCCAAACCTAGCCAGTTCAAGCGGAAACATGAATGCCCCGTTACCGAATCCCGAAGATATGTATCGAATGTTGATGAATTTGAACCAAAGCATGACCATGTTATTAAGTGACAATAAAAATACTCGTGCCAAGTTGGACGAGTTGGCTAAAGGGCGCATGACAGAATCACCAAGAGAAACTCCGGTTATTCTACCACCACCACCGCCACTCTCAGTTCATACCGAAGTACCACCGCCATATGAACAGTTGAACCAACCCAAACCCATGCCTGATCCGGTCGGCAATTGGTTACAACAGGACCTGACCAATCAAGCCCCTCCACAGATGCAACCGGTCCATGAACCATACCACGATCCGTATTATGACCCAATGAGAAGGCCCATGAGTATCCAAGGGGAGGGCCCCACGCCAATAGAAACTCACCGGGGGGATAGAGACTTGTCTGAGCTTAAGGAGCAGTTGAAAGCACTTACCCAAAAAGTAGCTGAGAGTTCGAACGATTTAACCCAGATGCAAAGCTACAACTTATACCCTGAGGCTCGTTATCCCGTGGGTTTTAAGATGCCCTCCATCCCAAAATTTACAGGCACTACACCACCAGAACTCCATCTGAAATCTTATGTCCGTTCAATGAGAATTTATGATCTCGGTGAGGCTGAATTAGCCAATTCCTTTCACCTCACTTTGGCAGGACCAGCCCAGAGTTGGTTTTTGAACCTTGAAAAGCATCGTGTTAGATCATGGTCCGCCATTGTCCAAGAGTTTGTGTCACAGTACAAAACTAATGAGGAACTTAAAGTTACAAGGAAACATCTAGAGATGGCTAAGCAGAAGGAGAATGAGAGTATTAGTGAGTTTGTAACAAGATGGAGGGAACTGGCCGCCCAAATGGTGGAGCGCCTAGATGAAGAGGAACAACTCGGAATGATTGTGAAGAATTTGAAACCAGATATTCGGACCCAAATGGGACACCAGTTCTTTGGCAGGTTCAAAGCCTTACTCCACGTAGGCAACGAAATTGAGGAGGAATTAGCCAAACAGGCTGAAATCAAAAAATCCGCTTCACAGTACAAGAAGACTTCCACGTCTGCCATCAATCAAGTTACGTCTTCTGGGTCCTACGGTCGGGGGTATTCCGGCAACCCCTTTGGTCAAAACTCTGTAAAAAACATTGGGGATTTGGGATATCGTAACAACAACAACAGTAATCTCAGGACATTTGATCAGAATCGCTCACGAGATAGACATTTTTCGCAATTACCGGGACCATTGGGAAAGGTTTTCGAACAACTGAAAGAAGCCGGGATTATGTATCCCATGAATCCAAGGCCATTACCACAACAGATACCACCTCATTGGAACATGAATGAACATTGCGAATATCACCAAGGCTTCGGACACACTACCGATAGTTGTATGGCCCTGCGGCATGCTATCCAGAACTTAATTGATAACAAAAAGATTCCTGACCCGTCAGCCCCGAATGTTGCAAGGAATCCCCTCCCCAATCACCGGATAAATGCTATCGAGGAGGATTCAGATTTACCAGATCCTGTACTCTTGATTAAACCCGCCGGGAATACAGAAAATGTTGAAGTTTGGAAATTCAGCTGTCCAAAGCCTTCCCCCACAGTCATTCAATATACTCCACCGAGGTCCCAGAAATCCGTTGAAGAAGTCGAGGATGAAACATTGTTGGGGTTATCCGTTGATGAAACATGCACCATGCAGTCACAAGAGATAGTTAGCCCAAAAGTTATGGGCTGGATGAAACAAATGCAGTTCATACCAGGTTTTGGGCTCGGTAAACAGAATCAAGGGATCGCCCACTTTCCACAGTTTAAAGGCAACCCGAGGCGACAAGGGCTCGGGTATAACCAAGGAAAAACAATAAAAAAGAACACCCATCCAAGAAAGAATTGCTCACAGATAAACATGATCACCTTCAACTGGAATACAGTTTCGCAAGTCAATGAGGGGCCACCTTCAACTCCAGTTGAAACACCTGAAGGGGCAAGTGATCCGGTCGCGACATGGGTCCAACAATTGACCCGTTCTGGGAGAGTGTACCAACCGCCAAATACCAAGCAACCTATTGATGTCGCTCTTCCCAACGAACCTGCAAAAAACCCGGAAGAAGGGCGTGTTGTTGAACAATTAAAGAAAACACAAGCCCAAATTTCAATCTGGGGACTCCTGGTAGCATCCAAGCCACATCGTATGGCACTAATGAGAATGTTAGATGAATCGGTTGTTCCTCTTAAAGCCACCCCAAATGAGTTAACAGCGATGATCGCTTCAATGGGGGTACAAAAACAAGTTCTTGGGTTTTCTGATGAAGATTTATCACCACTGGGTCGGGATCATAACCAAGCTCTACATATCACCGTTGTTGCTTATGGAATGTCTATACCATATGTGCTTGTCGATAACGGTTCTACAATTAACGTATGCCCGTTGAAAACTGCTGTTCGTTTGGGTATTGATTTAACTGCCATGGAAGAATCACCAGTCACAGTACGAGCATACGACAATACCAAGCGGGAGGTATTAGGTTCCGTCATGCTGAGTATGCAAATAGGACCGGCTTCATTTACCACTGAGTTTCAAGTCATAGATATCCCTTCAAGCTTTAATTTGTTGTTGGGACGAGTTTGGTTGCATGAGGTTGGCGCACTGCCTTCTTCCCTTCATCAAAAAATGAAAATACCCTTCAACGGGGATATCATCATCATCAAGGGAGATCCTGAAAGGACAATAGTCCCAAAAAACTCGCCAGTATTGGGAATCGGAAGCCAAGATGTCCAACTCGGGGGATTTTCGTATGAGCCAAAGGTGCAAACTCTTACCATGCAGACTGTGAATTATCTGCCCCCTGATGATATGTCGACCATGAATACGCAAGTAATAAAGATGATGAGGAAAATGGAATTTTTACCGGGGATTGGTTTGGGAAAATATCAAGCCGGCATTGCCCAAATGATCGAACCATTCCAACAACCGAGTCCTCTTGCCGGGTTGGGATATGTGGGAGATTTTAGCCGAATGAAAAGTGCCGTATCTGCCGATAGTTCGTTAAACGGATGGTTCATAAAAGAGGGTGAAGACTTTCCTTACTGCGGGTTTCAGGAACCATGGGTAAATGAAGAAGGGAAAAGACAACCGGGATTAGAAATTTTCTATGAAGAAGACTTATATATCAGTGAAGGATTTACTCACACCTTCTCATCTCGGTTAAAGATTACCCGGCCACCTGTCGAGCCACTGGAAGAGGAAGATATGCTGGGTAATATGTTTGAGGTCATGGCAATTGAGGAAGATTACCTTGGGGATCCTGTGCATCTTATACGCCCTATCGAAGGAAAGAAGAAGCAGAGAGAGAGAAATATTGATAGAAATGTACGAAATTTAGAATGTATGCTATCTGTGCAAAGTGATGTTTCTATCAATAAAATTGCCAATCTTTTCCCTTACTTTGATTCTTGTGATGTTGAAATTATGAATGAAAATTTGAATGATGAGCAGCGAATACAACCCATTGAAGGAGACACGGTCACAATAAATTTGGGAACAACCGATGATATAAAAGAAATAAAAATTGGGGCCGAATTAAGCCATGATGAAAAAACAGACTTAGAAAATTTGTTGAAAGAGTTTGTTAATGTTTTCGCTTGGTCATATGCTGATATGCCGGGTTTAGATGCCACTATTGTGATGCATGAAATACACACTAAACCCGAATGCAAACCTGTCAAGCAAAAGTTAAGAAAACTAGTACCTGAGTGGTCACTCAAGGTAAAGGAAGAAGTCACAAAGCAATTGGATGTCGGATTCATACGGGTTGTCGAATACCCTACTTGGTTGGCCAATATAGTACCGGTACCAAAAGCCAATGGCAAAGTACGGGTTTGTGTTGATTATCGCAATTTAAATGCTGCATGTCCAAAAGATGATTTTCCACTGCCAAACATTGATCTCATTGTCGACAACACTGCAAATCATGCTTTAAAATCATTCGTCGATGGGTTCGCCGGGTATAATCAAATCAAAATGCATCCTGATCATCAGGAAAAGACGGCCTTTATCACACCATGGGGTACTTATTGTTACACCGTCATGCCATTTGGGTTGAAAAATGCCGGGGCCACATATCAGAGAGCCGCAACTACTCTATTTCATGATCTGATTCATAAGGAAGTAGAAGTGTATGTCGACGACATGATCATCAAATCATTAGACCGGGCAAGTCATGTGGAAACTCTTCGTATCTTCTTTGAACGGCTTATGCAATTCCAGATGCGTTTGAATCCTCAAAAATGTGTATTCGGGGTCACCAAAGGCAAGATGCTGGGGTATATAGTCAGCAGAAAGGGAATCGAGGTTGATCCGGCAAAGGTTAAGGCTATTCAAGAAATGCCAATCCCTAAAACTGAAAGGGAAATTCGGGTTTCCTCGGGAGGTTACAATTCATCAGCAGATTTATTTCACAATTGACTCGAACATGTGAACCAATTTTTAAGCTACTCCAAAAAAGTTCAGATGGGCAGTGGAATGAGCAATGCCAGGAAGCGTTCGATAAGATCAAGCAATATTTATCTAATCCGCCAGTCTTAGCACCTCCCCAAGTAGGCATTCCATTGATACTATACATGTCGGTCAATGACTCCTCAGTTGGAGCAATGTTGGCACAGCATTTGTTGAAAACAAGAACTGAGCAGGCAATATATTACCTCAGTAAAAAGCTTTCTCCGGGAGAACAAAATTATACAGCTTTAGAGAAATCATGCGCTGCGTTAGTTTGGGCTACCCAGAAGTTGCGACATTATATGTTGGTATTTTCCGTGATCTTGATCTCTCGTCTAGATCCCTTGCGGTACTTGTTCGAAAAGCCGATGTTGACTAATCGAATGGCTAAATGGATGTTCCTGCTTTCAGAATTCGACATTTCTTATGTCACTCAAAAGGCCGTCAAAGGGCAAGTCATAGCAGATCACTTAGCAGGCAATCCAATCATTGATGCCGAGCTACAGGATTTCGAATTTCCCGATGAAAGTATCATGGAGATTACCAAAGACGATGAATGGAAAATGTATTTTGATGGGGCTTGTAATCGGAATGGGAATGGAATTGGGATCCTGTTAATTTCGCCAGACCAGACACATGCACCTATGTCTTTTCGATTAGAATTTCCCTGTACCAACAATATCGCCGAATACGAAGCTTGTATTGTCGGGTTAGAAATTGCTTTGCAGAAAGGGGTTCGTAAAATTCAGGTGTTTGGGGATTCCGCTCTCATTATTCATCAGATCTTGAAAAAATGGAAGATCAAAGAGGAAAAACTTGTGCCCTTCTTAACCCAACTCGAAGAAACTTCTGAGAAATTTGACTGCATTGAATTCTTCTACATCCCGAGAACACAGAACAATTTTGCTGATGCCTTAGCTACTCTGGCCTCGATGATTGAAATTCCGGGGAGAAAGAAGAAATTCAGATTCAGATTCAAAGGCGAATAAATCCGGTATTTTGCCTATCACTCGATGTTGAACGTGGAAATGAGATCGATCAGAAGGTTTGGTACTACGATATCTGGCAATTACTCAAGCATAATGAATACCCATCACATGCTGACAAAACCACTCGGGTCACGCTTCGCCGCCTAGCATCCCGGTTTATCATTTGTGCCGGAAAACTATACCGAAGAAATGATGACGGTATACACCTTCAATGCCTCGATGAAGAAAAATCCCGAGCAATGATGGAACAAATCCACAGTGGAGAGTGTGGCCCACATATGAGCGGTCATACATTGGCACGAAAGATAGTTCGTCAAGGGTATTACTGGTTAACGATGCAAAAAGATTGTTTTGAATACGTCAAAGGGTGTCACCAATGTCAAATATACGCCAAGGCACAGAGGCTCCCTCCAAAAGAATTATACCCTATGACATCTCCTTGGCCGTTTTCCATCTGGGGTATTGACATAATCGGTAAGATCTCGCCAAAAGGAAGTAATGGGCATGAATACATCCTAGTAGCTATCGACTATTTCACCAAATGGGTTGAGGCCGAGTCTTACAAGGATTTGAATGCCCGAAAAGTGGCACGATTCATCCGACACAACATCATATGCCGATACGGGGTACCGCATGAGATAATATCCGATAATGGTACGCATTTTGAGGGTGAAGCCAACAAAATCATGGAAGAATACGGAATCAGACGCCACAAATCCTCACCATACCGCCCACAAACTAATGGGGCCGTGGAGGCTGCTAATAAGAATTTGAAGAATATCATTAGCAAAATGGTTAAATCCGGTAGAGATTGGCCCGAAAAGCTCCCGTACGCACTTTGGGGATATCGAACTACTGAGAGGGTTTCTACGGGATCAACGCCTTTTTCACTTACATATGGCATGGAAGCGGTTTTACCAGTGGAAATGGAAATACCTTCTTTACGGGTTATCCTGGAAAATCAAGTTACTGAGAGTGATTGGGTAAAGGCTCGGTATGAAGAGTTGGCAATGATTGATGAAAACCGATTGAGGGCTTCATATCAACATCAAGGGTATCAAAAACGTATTGCCAAAGCCTTTAATAGAAAAATCCGAGACAGAAGCATCATAGTTGGAGACCTAGTCCTCAAAGAAATTCGTGAACCAGCCCGAGACCCAAGAGGAAAATTCTCGCCAAAGTGGACAGGCCCTTATATTGTTACTAAAATCCTATCCGGGGGTGCCGTTCTCCTTACCGACATTGATGGCCAAGAGTTAAACTTACCAGTCAACCTCGACCGATTGAAAAAATACTATCAGTAAAAATTTGTATCCATGAACTACGAAGACCTGAGCCCCGAAAAAAAAAAAAAAAAAAAAAAAAAAAAAAAAAAAAAAAAAAAAAAAGGAACGGGGAAACGTAGGCAACCTGAATATCAGGCCCGGTCTATTCATTGCAATAATATTCATTCATTTGGACGCAAGAAGAAAGGCAGAAAGAGATTTTCCATACATCAAAAAGTTCTTTCGTACAAGATAACCTACATCAGTTCTTACATACTTTCCCTATATATTTTACCTACCTAATACCAGAAAGCTTTCATAAAGAAGCTGCCTACCACACCTAACCTAACCATCATCAGCAGAATATAAACCCTCTCTCGATCCATGGTCTGATACGAAGCAAGCACTGTCTCATCAGTCACCGGTGAATCTGCAAACCGAAACCACCTCATCATCATAGGCTCATGCTCAATGGTCTGCCGAACTCGACGCCAAATATGCAGCACGATATCAGAACGGGTCACCTGGGTAATGCCAACCTCTCCTCCATGAAATCGCCGCACAAAGCGGGTAGACCAAAGACCTCGTAGGGTCGTCTCTAGTCTCGGGGTAATAGGAAGAGCGATCGAAGAAAAGTCTCTCAGCGGAAGGGGTATACTCAGGGGAACACCGAACTGCCTCGTCAGCCGTCCGGGATGTAGAATGATGTCTCTCTCAAACCACGAAACCGAAGATAGTTCTGCCCACCCATACTCATGATCATGGTCCTCATACGCCACCATGGAACCTCCCAACGAATCGAAGAAGAGGACTCAGAAAAACGAACAGCCCAATCATATGATGACAGACGATGAATCTGGGCGTAATCAGGACGCTGGAAGAAGTGCCGAGAATCCCAGGGAAGCCGAGTCTCCAGATACCGAAACCTCTCAGTAACCCACATGTACAGTAGATATGGGCTACCTCGAAAATGACTAAGTCGAGACTGAACCACGGCATCCAAACCATTCAGTGTCTCCGCCAGTAAGATGGGAGTCACCAAATGGCCGCGTCTAGCCTCAGATACAACTCGGATAATCAGAGGGTCTACCAGAATAGCATCATCGGTAACCAAGAGCATCTGAGAAAAAGCAAAAATCATACAAGCAGAAGTCCGACCTGAATAATAAGCCGGGTCGTCGCCATGATGAAGGAAAAAGTCTGCCAAATGACGCAGATGGAGTCGCCCGTCAACTATCATAGGCCGGCACTCACTCTCCCGCAGACCCAGAAACTCCGCCAGCATAACACGAGGACTCCTAGCATCTCGTAAGGAAGCCAGTGGCCATGAAACATCCTGCCGCATCAGTAGTGTGAACTCCTCGATCGTCGGACACAACTCGTCTAAACCGATACGGAAACAGTGGTCCTCAGGATCCCAGAACTCAGCAATACCAAGCAAAAAAGAAAAATTGATATCATGAGAACACCAGCGATGAAGGTGGCTCAGATCGCCCCAGTTGAGACCACAGTCGGCCTCAGCCATGGACACGAAATCAGACAAAAGGGAGAAAGAAGCATGGGTATGAAAGGTAGACATGGTAATAAAGAAAGAAGAAGCTATAGGGTGAATAGTGACTTTGATGATGGAAAAAAGGACAAATTCGCGCTCTATTTATAGTATAACTGCACATGCCAACCGCACGGTTGGGCCCCAACCGTACGGCTGGCTGGCCAACCGTGCGGCTGGCTCCCAACCGTACGGCTATCCCATGCGGGTGGGGCGTGCGGTTGGCTCTCCCCATTTGGTTAAAATCTTCCATTTTTCAAATCATCTTTACAATACATCATGATACGAATATTGCCAGACTTTGTTCAGGAAGAACGATCCATCATAGCATGCATATAGATTTGATAATTACTTGCCAACATATGTACTTAACCATTTTTCGCAATTTAACTTGATTACACTTAATCGCATTCTTTCAACGCATAATTAAAAAGGTAATAATTTCGCCACCACATAATTACTTTTCAATTGCACTCACAAATAACATTTACATCACATCACACACAAACATATTTTCAAAATAAACATAAATATTTTATTCATAAATTAAAACCGAACACATCGATAAACCAACATTTTTCTTAACAAATAAAACATATTTAAATTAACCACTAAATTAGAATAAGTTTTTTCTAAAAATAAAATACACCTAAGTTAACTACTTAATTTAAAATGTTTCTCTCAAGAAAACACAAAACGCCGAGCCTTCAGAACCATCAACGCTGAGGAGAAGGGGGAGGATCCATCGTCCGCGGGCGCTTCGCTTCTGTCTCTCCAGCACCCTCCGCTGGACTCTCTGAAACCGTGCGACCTGCGCCCTGGTGAGAAGGAGCAAGCCGGGAAGTGCGCCTCGACTGCTGAACCGACTGAGAAGGAACCGCCGATCGGGACCGCGAACGTGACGGATGGTAGGTAGCAGTCGTATCGCCCGCCAAGCGTCTGCTGTACCGCCCCATGTACTCCACCGGGAAAGGAGCCGCAAACGTCAGCAGTCCGTACATGTTGAAATAGCTCCTCAGTAACTCAGCCACCTCGCGAAGTAGGAACGAGCCCCTCTGCCATAACCAAATTACCAATCAGTAACATTCATAAATCAACACATATGCTTAACTGTTTAAAAGAAACCTTACCTCCTCGCCCGAGACGTGTGCTAAGACCCCCATCCGCTCATCGCCCTCAGGTATGTCAGGGATCCGGTATTGCTTGGGTAGGCCGAAATCCAAGTAAGGGATATCCCGAGGGTACTCCGGGATCGAGTACGACGCCAACGCCCCACCCTCCGGAGCCTGTGATGGACCAGCTCCGCCAGCGCCGCCTACCGGGGTATGTCCTCCCCGGTGTCCTCTCCCATCTCCGACTCGGGCGCCACCGCCTTCCCTTTCCCTTTGTCGCCACCTTCACCCACCGGAGTCTGGCCTATGCCTGCTTCCGCCCCTAACTGCGCCTCCCTCTCTCCTAGCTCCCGGAAGACGATCCCACGGGCCGCACCTGATGATGGGGTCGACAGAGAGTACGGCCTCAATCCCACCGACCCGGCACCTGGCGACCCGACAGGCGTGCGCAGCAACGGCGAGAATGACACATGATGAACCCAATCCATGTCGCCCGCCCCATACACGGGTGATGATCCCGACATCGACCCACGCCCCCCGGGTGTCTGCGCCGACTCCAGCATCTGCCGTATATCCTCCGACGACAACTGCGGTGTCCTCCCCATGGCCGGTGAGATAGGTGGCCTAGACACGGGACTCCGCCCTCCGACCGGACTCCTCCCACCCCTGGTCGCCCTACCTCGTCCAGGCGAAACCGTGGCAGTCAGCTCCTCCCCTACTCCCCCGCCGGCCCTACTGGGGGCGCCCCACCGTTGCCTCCTCCCAACGGAACCTCCTCCGAACCCTCGTCATCTTCCTCCTCCACCTGCGGCGGCTCCACGTCCCTCTCGCCATGCGGATCCTCATCATCCGAATCTGCAATCCCCTTGGCCCTCCGGTTCGGCGCTGGTGCGGGCTGCTGTGGGACCCGCTGCGAGATGTACAACTGTCCCCGGATATACATCGGGTCTCCCCCGAGGGCCGCATACCTCGCATATATCACCCTGCCTCGCACCCCCTTCATCTCCCTCATCAGGTACCGGTGCGCAAACGTCCCGTACTCCCCCTCCACCAACAGACCCTCCATCGGTACGCCTCCCAGGAACAGAGCCCTCTCCTCCGCAGTCAGCATGACCGGCCGCCTCATCGCCACTGGGGGCCATGCCGGAACCCGGAATCCCAACCCAGGAGTATGCTGCCGCACCACGCGCTCCCCCAGGTAGAACGCCGCGCCATACTCATGCACGAATAAACGCCTCGAACGTGCCGCAGCCAACGCATCCGCATACCCCCACTGCTGCGTCACGTATGCCGGCCATGGGCTCCACTGAACCTGCCACGTCACACATACACCAGGAATAACTTAACTGTTCTTTTTCAGAAATAATTTAAATTTCAAATAATTTAATTTCATACCTGGTCAAGCTGTAGCCCAGAAACGTCGCCTGCACTGACGTCCGGGGTCAGATATCGATACACCCCAACTATGTTCCCGCTGTAGTATCGTCGGAAAAGCGGGAACTCATCTGCGAAAGTCGGGTGCAGATGGATCTGACCAATACCCTGGTGGGTATGCGCAATAAACCACATCTGTCACAAATCATCATACTCGTTAAAATTATAGAACCGGCATTCTTTTAAATCACGAGTTTTTTTTTCCAAAATACAGTGAGGGTTTAAATTATTACTTACCTCCCAAAGCGTGACCAGTCCACGATGGTTCAGCTCCATGTGACGGCACACTAGGTCCATCGACTCATACAGCACCGCCAATACGTACCCTCCCCAGGCAAAAGTGTACAACTGGTCGAAGAACCGCAGATAAGGCAGCCACCATAACCGTAGGTTGTCGCCGCCCCGCGCATAGAAGAAATCATGCAGCACGAGCAGCAGAAAGCATCGGGATAGCTGCCGCACCTCCTGGCGTGTCATCGGACCATCGCCAAACCTCCCACTCTCGGCCTCGATATGCTGCACCATCGCCGTGTGGGGTATCCCATCTGCCACAATCCTGCTAGGCCTCCATCCTAGTGCCGCTCCCATACCATCTAGAGTAATGCGTACGCGGGGGTTAGGCACCAGAGCCTCCCCCCCGAAAGGCAGCCCTGTCAGCACGAACACATCCTCCGGTGTCAACGTCATCTCCCCCCAACTCCAATGGAATGTGTGCGTCGTGTCCCACCATCTCTCCCCTAACACCGTCGGAAGGCTCACTGACCGCTGAAACTCTCCGCCTGGCAGCACCTCGATAAATCGTCCGAATGGGGTCGCACTCAAGTATGCTCTCACCAGCGGCGGAAGCTGATCTCGAAGCTCAGGCGCAGCACGCGTGATGCCACGGCAACGTCCGATCCTCTGTTACATCACCAATTTTTACAAAGCTCACTAACAAACTTTTTTCAAAAATAAATAATGTTGAGTATATATCTATTATGGCAAGTAATTATTAAATTTATCACATTTCATGCATATCTCTTCATTTGCATCTTTTTCAAAAAAAATCACATAATTCAATACAATAATTAGAGCATACCCTAGTCCGGCGGCGGATCTCGTGTGCCGCAGGCTCCATCAACAGCCACTCTCGCCCCTCTCCCGGCGAGATCAAGGGTACGTCCCGGTACATCGCCCGCTGAAGCGATCCGTCTGCCCCCAGTGGCCCCTCCCAGGCCACACCCTCCCAGTCGTCATGATGTGGCGCGCAGATCAGGCGCCCATCCATCATCGCGGTGATCGACTCCACCTCGTCCCCCGGGAGTAGCTCCGGCACCTCCCCTCCCTCTGGTGGGCCTCCCATCATCATGTACACGAAGATCGAAAGTAATCTCGCAAATGCCATCGCTCACACTCGTCTCAAATACCCACTAAATGTTTTTGAAAAATCAGATATTTATATGCTAGAGAGAGAGATCGCAAGAAGAAGTGACGAAAATGCTTTGAACAGGCCACTATTTATAGATCAATAGGGGCCAGCCGCAGGCTAGCCAACCGTACGGCTAGCCCCCAACCGTGCGGTTGGCTGCCAGCCGTACGGCTGGGGGGTCAAACCCTGCGGCTACCTTGTGCGGCTACCCCCAACCGCACGCCCTGCGGCTACCCCGTGCGGCTACCCTCATTTTTGACCAGTTTGACAAAAAAAAAAAAAAAAAAAAAAAAAAAAAAAAAAAACGGGGGGTGGGGGTAGACTCTGAATCAACTCTTCCCAAGACACAAGAGGACCAAGACTCACACACACGCACGAGATGACTAATCAATGCCCGAAGTTTGACACTCTAAAGTCTGTGGAGGAACCGAAATTCAATAGGATGGATCCATTGTCCGGAAGGCTCGAATCTGATTAAATAAACAGGGAAGGTGTAAAAGAAGAATCGGGTACCAGAAAAAATTGAAATAGTAGAAAAGGGAAAATCCCGTTGGTCCAAGAGAGGGAAAAGTGAGATAAACAGAAATGACGAAAATCGACAGGGAGAGCCACACTAAGAGTGACAGCTATGCCAAAAGGCGGAGGGCTACATCTTAGGTGAGTAAGGCTCCTGTTTTGGAAAAATCCGCGAAAGAAAAAGCATGGAAAATCCGAAAGCCCAAAAAATATAAGGCCGGATAATCAAAAGAGGGAGCAATAAGGGTATCGAAAAACAGAAAACGATACAGGACCAGCATCTTCCCTGTGAAAAAAAAAAAAAAAAATCAGAGGGTAGCTTGAAGGCTATTGAGAATCCCAGACGAATTTCCATCCCCAAGACCAAAGAGAAGAAAACTGAGGGTAGAGAGATGCCAAATCCCAAAAATCCATGCACAGCGGTCCGAAAGTTGCTACAAAAAAAGTTGATTCAGAAGTCCGATTCCCAATAAAGGTCAAAACCGAGGGTAGGAAGGAATGAAAAACAAAACCACTCCCACTTGCAAGCAGTTCTCCCTAACATATCATTTTTGGAAAAATCAACAAAACAGTGTCTGAGTAACAGAATCATGGCAACAAGACAGTCGAAGGGAATTTTTTCGATAGGAATTCTTCGCATTCCCCAAGATGGGAATTTCTCCGAAACCCCTTTCCCCAAGAAGGGAAATAACGACTCCACGTGTTCCCCAAGAAGGGAATTTTTTTCGAATTCCTGAAAAGATAGGAATTCTTCGCATTCCCCAAGATGGGAATTTCTCCGAAACCCCTTTTCCCCAAGAAGGGAAATAACGACTCCACGTGTTCCCCAAGAAGGGAATTTTTTTTTCGAATTCCTGAAAAGATAGGAATTCTTCGCATTCCCCAAGATGGGAATTTCTCCGAAACCCTTTCCCCAAGAAGGGAAATAACGACTCCACGTGTTCCCCAAGAAGGGAATTTTTTCGAATTCCTGAAAAGATAGGAATTCTTCGCATTCCCCAAGATGGGAATTTCTCCGAAACCCCTTTCCCCAAGAAGGGAAATAACGACTCCACGTGTTCCCCAAGAAGGGAATTTTTCGAATTCCTGAAAAGATAGGAATTCTTCGCATTCCCCAAGATGGGAATTTCTCCGAAACCCCTTTCCCCAAGAAGGGAAATAACGACTCCATGTGTTCCCCAAGAAGGGAATTTTCCGAATTCCTGAAAAGATAGGAATTCTTCGCATTCCCCACGATGGGAATTTTCTCCGATCCCCTTTCCCCACGAAGGGAAATAACCTTTACCGCGCATTCCCCAAGAAGGGAATAATCTTTATCCACACATTCCCCATGATGGGAATCCTTTTTTCGAAAAATTAGAATTCTTCGCGCATTCCCTACGAAAGGAATCTAGCTCACTTTCTCCAAATGATAAAAATCTCTTCTAGCACCACAAAAGGATATATCACAAGACTAAGGTCTTTATTCTTCTTCTAAGAAAAGGGAAAGCTTCGAGAACGCTTTTTTCCACCACAGTCTTTTGGAATCAGCATAATGCCAAGCCCCCCTCGTGTAGTCCTACACACTGAGGGTGGTGTGCCACTGAGAGTAATCTATCACCGAGGGTAGATGGAAGAAAAGGTTGATGTATCGTGTCGCCCGGCCAAAAGGAAAGGGGCAATTTTTGGGTTGCATCACCTGAAGCACAAAAAAATCCGCATGCCAGAAAGGGTATACTTTGATTCACCCGAGAGTCGTGAATCGTTGTCTTCTTATCATCCCAGTATTCTTGGGGACAAGAATCCCGGGACGAGAGGGTCTGTGAACACCCCAATCCACGACTCTCGTGCGAATACTGATTTTCTTTAAGCATCCTGCATTTAATCATGAATCATCATACATGTAGAAAGACTGATAGGAAAGACTCCAATTTTGGACGCGTTGGGAGTCTAAGATAACCCTTGTTGCCTCTTCGCTTACTAGGACGGGGATCGACCTGCCCGGTCAGGTCGCGGGTGCGGGGCAGCGCCCCGTTAGAAAATTTGGTTTTTTCCGAGCGCTCCTGCACATTTTTATGAGCCAGCCGCACCCCCCTGTCGCACGACCAACCGTACGGCTATCTGCCAACCGTACGGTTGGCACCTCCTAGCCGCACCCCCCTGTCGCACGCCCAACCGTACGGCTACCTGCCAACCGTACGGTTGGCACCTTCTAACCGCACCCCCTAGCCGCACGCCCAACCGTACGGCTACCTGCCAGCCGTACGGCTGGCACACCCCTGTCGCACGCCCCAGCCGCACCCCATGCGGCTACCCCTGCGGTTGGCCTCTTTTGGAGCGTTTTTGGCGCAAATGTTGCTATAAATAGGACCCTTGGGATCCCATTTTAGAGGCATCAACATTGAATAGTATTTTGGGTAAGAAGGAGCTTTGTCAAAGTCTCTAGAAAGTCATTTTTAGAGAAATTCTGAGAGAAGGCTAGTGAGAGAAAGCTCTAGAGAGAGAAAGCTTTAGAGAAAGAAGGAAGTCAAGGCAAAGTCCTCCTATCTTCTGCAAGCGCAGCAGGTATAACTTTCTACCAAATCCTTAATTTCAGTACTGCATTTAATTTCGTTTTTAATATAAAAAATTAGATAACTTGCAAAGAAGTTCACTGCTTTCAAAACAAATCCTTTCTAAGTTTTACAAGAAATCTAAAACCTGTTTTGACACGTTTTCAAAACAAACAAAAATACAAAAACAGTTTCCAAAAGAAAGGAACTACGAGACTCTGATTTCATTCTACGAATGAATACGTAGGCGCTCGCAAAGCTCGAGTCTGATTTCAAAATATTGTTTTAAACTAAATTTATCCGGAAAGGACTATTCTAAAAAACCATTCGAACTACTTGCAAGATATCTAAAATAGGAATTAAATACATGATCCATTAAGAGACCGAAAGGGCGAATTGGGTGCCTAACACCTTCCCAATTCGTAATGTAGTTCCCGAACCCTAGCAAAGTCAATTTTCAAAATAAATCTCTGGTTTCAAACGTATGAAAGATAGTTCGTTTTCGAATTATCCTTCGTACGACCTTTTGTTTGTTTTCTCGTAAAACAAACTGGCGGCTCTACCAAACACGTTTTCAAATAAAACCGAGAAAGGACTACTCTTTTCTCCTTCTCGGGGGTATGGGTCCGGATTCTCACAGTTACTTATTCGAATAAGATTCCGTTTGTGATGGTGTCTAGTATTTGTATCATTCTACAACTTTCGTGTTTTGGTCGAAGTCCAATTCACACTCCTCGTGGGTCAAAACAAGCCATAAAGTAGGCCCATTACAAAATTCTGGTCATTCGGTATCGCTTTGGCAGAGCGCTGTCTTCGGTGAATTTCTGGGAAAAATATATCCAGAATTTGGGAAAACTTTCTCTTAGAAAGTTGTAGAGCTTTGAAATACCTTTCCGTGGACATAAAGAACGCCTCAATCGGAGCATACGGCTGGGGCGTGCGGCTAGGTGCCAACCGCACGGCTGGCAGGTAGCCGTACGGTTGGTATGTGAGGTTGGGGGCTGCGGTTGGCTCACAAAAATGCACAAAAACACAGGTCGATTTAAGGTACTATTCATCATCTTCTACCTTGATTTTCTTCTAGGAAAGCTCAAGCATGAGCTTTGGCTACACGAGTTGGGGTCTATGCATCATTGATTAGGGATTTTTGTTATTCTAAGGGCGTGGTGATGCGAGAGCTTGAGGATTTCACCGAACGGGGCTTCATTTACAACCTTCTTCCTTCTTTTGGTCTATATACTTGAGGTAGGGGTTATATATTTTCCAAACTTGATGATATGATTTATTTATCTAAAGATGAGTGATTTTATACATATATGTTCGATATGAAGCACATACTTCCTTGTTAGTGATTATACAAGAATGATTTTATAGATACATGTTATTATGTTGATCAAATCATTGGATATACATGAGTTTTGTATGATTGTGTTATGATTTTACGATATGAAGCAATATATGCCATCTAAGCTCCATGGTTACATGTTATTGATTCATTTGGATGTTCTTTGGCTGTGTATGTGTTGGTTTGACAAGAAAATGATTACTAAAGGGTTTCGTATACACCAAAGAACATGGACGTAAATTGGTTAAAGTTTATATGGCATATGTGGTTTCTATTGTATCTGTGATGCATTAGTTAAGACAAGATATGCCACTTGAACTTGACATCTATGTAATATAGACTTGTATATGATGTTCCTTGGACATACCTGCTTGGTTGTATCCAAGTGGATTTGTAAATGGGCTATGAATGCATTGAGGAACATGGATACATGACGAATAAAGTTTAAGTGGCATAGATTGTTTCTAGTTTACAATTAGAGCATAAATTGCACATTATGAATAATTATTGTGTCAACCTAGAATCTGGATGATCTCACGGCAAGCTTGGAGCATTCTTATGACTTATGGTGCGGAAATTGTCTCTTGGGAGAATTATATCTATTCTCCATGATATGGATGGCATTCTATACTCTTATGGCATTCTTAAACAAGTGATTATCTATCTTCGGGAGTTCTTCATTCGTATGTGGATATTCTCGGCTATGTTATATAGTAGAAAGTTGCCCATAATTATCTGTATCTATTTGGCCTCCGTCGGTGAAAGGGAATTATTATGGTTAGTGCTTGCCGAGATGGGGAAAATAGGTAGGGCCTAGTGCCCTTGGGTTAAAAAGCCTAAACCTCCAGGGGGTCCTTTAGTCGTCAGCTATCTAGAGCCCGCGGTGAATAGTCCAGAAATCTAGACAACGGCAAGGCACTAGTGAGTCATCGGCTATCTAGAGCCCACGGTGAATAGTCCAGAGATCTAGACAATTGTTGAAATAATTGGTATGATAATGATCGGTTGATGTGATGTTGCGGACTGTGGTCCATTTGTTAATTATCTGTTAATATTCACCTGAGACGGAGAGGCCATATTCTAGTTATATGTGATTCCATGTTATGATCTCGATGAGGGCGGCCGAGCCCGTGTTATGATCTTGATACTCATTCTCTTGGGGGCGGTCAGGCCCACTAGTATTGATCTTATTATGACTATGATTCGGCTCAGCTTCGGCAGTTCTCTTGGTGAGATGATGAGACGGTGTCATTATTATCGTTATTCTCTTAGAAAGGTGGCCCACATTCTGTTCTGGTGATTCAACTTAACGGTTGACACAAAGGGAGGTAACCTGCATATGCATGAGCGTGCATTATTTTTGTGAAATCGTTATATTTACTTGGATTGATGGTTAAGGAGTAAATCATCATCAAATTGCATTGTTTTATAGAATTATGGTTAAAGTATAACCTATTACCAAATTAATGATTATGATATTCAAACACGTTATCCCCTATATCCCCCCTACTGAGCTGTGAGCTCACCCCGTTTTTTAACTAATACATGTACACAGGGGGCGTGTGATGTTAACACGATGGCGGGTTTGGGATCAAAATAGAAGGCTCTGATACAGATTCATTTTTGTTGTGTATATGTTAGCTCGGGAAGCCAAGGCTAGCTCGAAGTATTGTATATTGTCTTAACTTTACTTAGTTGGTTTGTATAATGGTTACAAGCTTATGTATGAACCTTACTGTTGTTTTGACACCCTATGCTTGATTGACACATGACAAAAATATTAGACGTATATAAAAAGCAATCCTCCTGTATATTGATGTGTGATCTGACAAGTGTTATATATGTTGTTTGAATTATTTATATTTATTTACCAATTTTAGTCAATCGAAGATGGGTTAGTGACACTCCAGGTCTTAATTATGGGTATTGTCTTGTAGATTAAGGCGGGGGTGTTACAACTACGCTCAAAATCATCTCTCCCATCATGTGATATTATTAAATTTAAATTTAAATTACGCTCAAAATTGCATAGGAATTCTAAGCTACCACTACATTCCCACTATGCTACAATACTGTATATATGCATATATATATATATATAGCAGGTAAAACATGCAACACGTTGATATATAACAGTGAATAAAAACACACTTGGCAGTTGTGAGAATCCGGGACGAATCCTCGTGTTCTCGAGTTTTCTTTGTTTTGAAGGAAAACGTGTTTTGTAGAGTCGCCAGTTTTATTATAAGAAAACAAACAAAAGATCGTACGAAGGACAATTCGAAATGAATTATCTTTCATACGTTTAAAACCAAAGATTCATTGAAAACTTATTTTGCTAGGGTTCGGGAACTACGTTACAAATTGGGATGGTGTTAGGCACCCAATTCGCCCTTTCGGTCTCTTAACGGATCACGTATTTAATTCCTATTTTAGATATCTTGCAAGTAGTTTGAATAGTCCTTTCTGGATAAATTCGGTTTAAAACAGTATTTTAAAATCAAACTCGAGCTTTGTGAGCGCCTACGTATTCATTAATAGGATGAAATCAGAGTCTCGTAGTTCTGCTTGTTTGGAAACTGTTTTTTGTATTCTTTTGTTTTGTTTCAAAAATGTGTCAAAACGAATTTTAGATTTCTTGTAAAACTTAGAAAGGACTTATTTCGAAAGTAATGGACTTCTTTGCAAGTTATCTAATTTTTCGTATTAAAACTGGTATTGAAATGCAGTATTGAAAGTCAGAAAGGTTGTAGAAAGATGTACCTGATGTGCTTGAAGAAGAAATAAGAACCTTGCCTTGATTACTCCTTCTCTCTCTAGAGCTTTCTCTCTCTAAAGCTTCCTCTCTTCTAAAACCTTCTCTCACTAACTTTCTCTCTAACTCTCTCTAGAAATTCTCTCAAAGAAGAAACTCTTTAACAATTTTGACAGAATTTCACCTTACTAAAAACACTAGTGAGTGTTGATGATCCCAAATGAGACCCCAAGGGTCCTATTTATAGGAAAATTTCTGCCAAAAATGCTCCAAAAGAGGCCAACCGCAGGGGGTAGCCGCAGGGGGTGCGGCTGGGGCGTGCGGTTAGTAGCTGCGGCTAGGGCGTGCGGCTAGGTGCCAACCGCACGGCTGGCAGGTAGCCGTACAGTTGGTATGTGCGGTTGGGGGCTGCGACTGGCTCACAAAAATGCACAGAAACACAGGTCGATCCCCATCCTAGTAAGCGAAGAGGCAACAATGGTCGTATCATACTCCTAACGGGTCTAGAATTGGAGTCTTTCCTAACGGTCTTCTATATGCATGATGACTTAGGGCTAAATGCAATATGCTCGTTTTGAGAAAAGCAGTATTCACACGAGAGTCGTGGATTGGGGTGTTCACAGACCCTCTCGTCCCGGGATTCTTGCCCGCAAGAATTCAGGAAAATGATACGATAGTGTCTCGTAGTGAAGTGGTTCTGTACAATGATAATCCCCTCCACGATCTTCTCCGGGTGGGAAGGGCGCAAGTCCTCAATCATGTGACTCGATGCTTTCCTCCTCACTTGAATCAAAATATACCCTTTCTGGCACATGGATTTCATCGTGTTCCAGGCGATGCAATCCACGACCGCCCCTTTCCTTTCGGCTAGGCGACACGATACATCAATCTTTTCCTTTCTGCCTACCCTCAGTGACGCATTACCCTCAGTGGCGCACTACCCTCAGCGTATAGGACTCTCAATCAATCGTGTAAGGAGTTTAGGCATTTCATCAAATCCAAATGATCGTTGTGGAAAAGTGTTCTCAAAGGTTTCCCATCTCTCAGGTAGGAGTGAAAGAATAATCTTGGTCTTGTGATGTATCCCTTCGTGGGGATTGGTGCTTAAGAAGAAATTCCTATCTTTGAAAAAAGATAAGATTCCCATCGTGGGAATGTGTTGATAAAGTTATTCCCTACATGGGGAATGCGCAATAAAGGTTATTTACCTTCGTGGGAAAAGGGAATCGGAAGAAATTCCCATCGTGGAGAATGCGAAGAATTCCTACCTTGAGGAATTCGAAAAAATTCCCTTCGTGGAGAACACGTGGAGTCGTTATTTTTATTATAGGGGAAAGTGGTTTCGGAGAAATTCCCATCGTGAGGAATGCGAAGAATTCCTACTTTAAGGAATTCGAAAAATTTCCTTCGTGGGAAACACGTGTAGTCGTTATTTTCCTCCGTGGGGAAAGTGGTTTCGAAGAAATTCCCATCGTGGGGAATGCGAAGAATTCCTACCTTGAGGCATTCAGAAAAATTTCCTTCGTGGGGAACACGTGGAGTCGTTATTTTTCTTCGTGGGGAAAGTGGTTTCGAAGAAATTCCCATCGTAGGGAATGCGAAGAATTCCTACCTTGAGGAATTTGGAAAAATTCCCTTCGTGGGGAACACGTGGAGTCATTATTTTCCTTTGTGGGGAAAGTAATTTCAGAGAAATTCTCATCGTGAGAAATGCGAAGAATTCCTACCTTGAGGAATTCGAAAAAATTCCCTTCGTGGAGAACACGTGGAGTCCTTATTTTCCTTCGTGGGAAAAGTGGTTTCGGAGAAATTTCCATCATGGGGAATGCGAAGAATTCCTACCTTGAGGAATTCGGAAAAATTCCCTTCGTGGGGAACACATGGAGTCCTTATTTCCCTTCGTGGGGAAAGTGGTTTCAGAGAAATTCCCATCGTGGGGAATGTGAAGAATTCCTACCTTGAGAAATTCGAAAAAATTCCCTTCATGAGAAACACGTGGAGTCGTTATTTTCCTTTGTGGAGAAAGTGGTTTCGGAGAAATTCCCATCGTGGGGAATGCGAAGAATTCCTACCTTGAGGAATTCAAAAAAATTCCCTTCGTGGGGAACACGTGGAGTCGTTATTTCCCTTCGTAGAGAAAGTGGTTTCGGAGAAATTCCCATCGTGGGAAATGCGAAGAATTCCTACCTTGAGGAATTCGAAAAATTCTACTGATACTGTCTCGTTGACACGGTTCCATTACTCAAACACTGCTTTGTTGATTTTTCAAAAATGATATGTTAGAGAGAACTGCTTGCAAGTTGAATTGCCTTTTCTTTTCACCCTCAGTTTAGACCTTTGGCGTTATTGGGAATCAGACTTTTTGAATCAACTTTTCCTATAAGCTTCCGGACCGTTGTGCGCGGATATTTTTGGATTTGGCATCTCTCTACCCTCAATTTTCCTCTCTTCGGTCATGGGGATAGAATTTCGCTTGGAATTCTCAATCATCATCAAGCTACCCTCTGATTTTTCTACAGGGAAGATGCTGGTCATGTATCGTTTTTTTTTCTATACCCTTATTGCTCCCTCTTTTTGTTTATCCGGCCTTTTATTTTGGTCTTTCAGATTTTTCTTGCTTTTTTCTTTCTTTGCTTTTTCCAAAATAGGAGCCTTACTCACCTAAGATGTAGCCCTCCGCCTTTTGGCACAGCTGTCACTCTTAGTGTGGCTCTCCCTGTCGATTTTCTTCTTCATTTCTGTTTTTCCTCACTTTTTCCTCTCTTGGACCAACGGGATTTTCCCCTTTTTTACTCTTTCAATTTTTTCTGGTACTCGATTCCTCTTTTACACTTTCCCTGTTTATCAATCAGATTCGAGCCTTTCGAAAAACAGATCCATCCTTTGAATTTCGGTTCCTCCACAGACTTTTGTGTTTTGATCTGCCATCTCTTGCGTGTGTGTGGATCTTGGTTCTTTGAATCGAGAGAAATTGAATCATAGTCTGTCATTTCCCTCTCTCTTTTTTTTGGTCAAATCTGGTCAAAAATGGGGGTAGCCGCAGGGTATTACCCCCCAGCCGTACGGCTGGCAGCCAACCGCACAGTTGGGGCTAGCTGTACAGTTGGCTAGCCTGCGGCTGGCTCCTGTTTCCTATAAATAGGAGCCTATTTTGCTCATTCTCTTCACTTCCTCTTGCAGTTTCTCTCTCTAGCATATATTTTCTGACTTTCAAAACTTTTAGCGAGTGTTCTCTAGGAGTGTGAGTGATGGCGTTTGCAAGACTTCTATCGATTTTCGTGTTTATGATGATAGGAAGCCCACCGGAGGGCGGGGAGGCGCTGAAGCTGCTCCCGGGGGACGAGGTGGAGGAGATTACCGCTATGATGGATGGGCGTTTGATCTGAGCGAGACATCACGACGACTGGGAGGGTGTGGCCTAGGAGGGGCCACTGGGGACAGACGGGTCACTACAGCGGGTAATGTACCGCGACGTGCCATTGATCTTGCCGGGAGAGGGGCGAGAGTGCTTCTGATAGAGCCTGCGGCACACGAGATCCACCGCCGTACTCGGGTATGCTTTGATTTTTACACAAAATGACATTTTTTGAAAAAATGCAATGCCATGATATGCATGAAATGTGATAAATTTAATAATTACTTGCCATGATAGACATACTTAACATAGCTTATTTTTTTCAAAATATTTATTACCCAGTATTAATTTAAAGAGCGAGTCATAAAATTTATTAAAATATATGATGTAATAGAGGATTGGACGTTGCCATGGTATTACACGTGCCGCTCCCGAGCTACGAGATCAACTACCCCCGTTGGTGAGGGCTTACTTGAGCGCGACGCCATTCGGACGATTCATCAAGGTGCTGCTAGGGGGAGTTCCAGCGATCGGTGAGTCTGTCAACGGTGTTAGGAGAGAGATGGTGGGACACGACGCACACCTTTCATTGGAGTTGGGGAGAGATGACGTTGACCCCGGAGGACGTCTTCGTGCTGATAGGGTTGCCATTTGGAGGAGAGGCTTTGGCACCCAACCCAAGGGTACGGATTACGCTGGATGGGATGGGAGCGGCATTGGGATGGAGGCCCAGTCAGATAGTGGCAAATGGTATCCCTCATACAGCGATGGTGCAGCACATCGAGGCAGAGAGTGAGAGGTTTGGGGATGGACCAATGACGCGACAGGAGGTCTGGCAACTGTCTCGATGTTTTCTACTGCTGGTGCTGCATGATTTCTTTTACGCACGAGGCGGTGACAACTTGCGGTTGTGGTGGCTGTCGTACCTACAGTTCTTCGACCAGCTATACACATTTGCGTGGGGCGGATACGTGCTGGCGGTGCTATACGAGTCGATGGACTTGGTGTGTCGGCACATGGAGCTTAACCATCGCGGGCTGGTCACACTTTAAGAGGTAATTAATTAAATTAAATCCTCAGTTTGTCTTTTACAAAAAATGTGATTTGTTAATAAAAATGTGACGATGTGATAATTTAATAAAAATATGATAATTTGCTACATATGTGATTTATCGCGCATACCCATCAGGGTATTGGTCAGATCAACTTGCACCCGACATTCGCGGACGAGTTCCCGCTCTTCAGACGGTATTATAGCAGGAACATAGTTGGGGTGTACCGATATCTGACTACGGATGTTAGTGCAGGCGACGTGTCCGGTCTACAGCTAGATCAGGTATAAAATTGTGTGAATGAATATTTAAGAAATGTCAAAGAAAGAAAAAAGAAAGTTATCTATGGCGTATATTCGATGTGGCAGGTTCAGTAGAGCCCGTGGCCTGGATATATGACTCAGCAATAGGGATATGCCGATGCTCTAGCGGTTGCGCGTTCGAGGCAGTTGTTCGCGCATGAGTACGGCGTGGCATTTTACTTGGGGGAGCGTGTAGTGTGGCAGCATACTCCCAGGTTAGGTTTTAAGGTTCCAGCATGGCCTCCAACGGCGATGAGGCGACCGGGCATGCTATTTGCAGAGGAGCGGGCGCTGTTTTTGGCAGGCGTCCCGATTGATAGATTGTTGATGGAGGGGGAGTATAGGACATTTGCGCACCGCTATCTGATGAAGGAGATGAGGGGAGTGCGCGGACGGGTGATCTACGCGAGGTATGCTGCCATTGGGGGAGATTCGATGTTTATTCGGGGGCAGCTGTACATCTCACAGCGGGTCCCACATCAGCATGTTCCTGCGCCGAACCGGAGGGCTAAGGGGATTGCGGATTCGAATGATGAGGATCCGAATGGCGAAAGAGACGTGGGGCCGCAGCAGGTGGAGAAGGATAATGACGATGAGGGGTCCGAGGAGGTGCCTTTGGGGGGAGGAAATAGTGGGGCGTCACCAGTTGTGCCAGGTGGGGGAGTAGGGGAGGAGCCGACTATTGCGATTTCGCCCAGGCGAGGTAAGGCGATGAGGGGAGGGAGGAGCCCGGTTGGGGGGCGGAGTCCGGCATCGAGGCCGCCTGTCGTGCCGGTTACATCGGGGAGGACACCCCAGTTATCATCGAAGGAGATTAGGCAGATGCTGGAATCGGCGCAGACACCGAAGGGACGTGGGTCCGTGTCAGGATCGTCACCCATGTTTGAGCCCGGAGACATGGATTGGGTCCATCATGTATCGTTCTCGCCGTTGCTGCGTACACCTGTTGGGTCACCAGGTGCCGGGTCGGTGGGACTGAGGCCTTACTCTTTGTCTACCCCATCATCGGGCTCTACCAGTGGCATCATTTTTTAGGAGATAGGAGAGAGGGCAGCTCAATTGGGAGTGGAGGCGGGCATTGGTCAGGCTGAGGGCGGTGACAAGGGTAAAGGAAAGGCGGTGGCGCCGGAGTCAGAGAGGACCGATGGGGATACCCCCCGACGGGTGGAGTTGGTGGAGCTGAGGCAGGCCAATCATAGGCGGGTGGGGCGTCGACGTCCTACTCGATCCCGGAGTACCCGTGGGATATTCCTTACATTGACTTCAGGCGACTGAAGCAGTACCGGATCCCTAACGTGCCTATGGACGATGAGCAAATGGGAGCTCTGGCGCATGTCTCGGACGAGGAGGTATGCTTATTTATAAAAAGCTTGGTACATGTGTTATTATGAATGTTAACTGATAACTTGATTTTGACAGATGGGCTTATTCCGGCTTCGCGAGGTGGCCGAGTTGCTAAGGAACTACTTCAATGCTTATGGATTGCTGACGTTCGCAGCTCCCTTCCCGACGGAGTACATGGGGAGATATAGCAGACGCATGGCAGGTGATACGACAGCTACCTACCATCCATCTCGTTCGCGATCTCGATCGACGGCTCCTTCTCAGTCCGTTCAGCAGTCGGGACGTACTTCTAGGCTGGCTCCGCCTCCGCAGGGTCAAGGTCGCACAGTTTCGGAGAGTCCCACGGAGGGTGTTGGCAGGACGGAAGCGAAGCGGCCTCGTACTATGGATCCTCCCCCTTCCTCGCAGCGCTAGAGATGGCAATTTTAGTTTTTTAAAAGGTTTTGGTGATGGTTTTAAGTTAAAAACTTAATTTAGATGTATTTTGGTTTTTGGGAAAAACTTTTTTTAAAATTTTAGTGGTTAATTTAAACGTATTTGTTTTTTAGGAACAAGTTGGTTTATCTAAGTTATTAGTGTGATTGATTTTAATTTATGAATACAACATTTATGTTTTTGGAGAAAACATGTTTGTGCGTGATGTGATGTGAATGTTATAAAATTACTGTGAATGTAGTTGGGAAAAAATAGTTACATGATATATATCGATAAAATTATTACGAACATGATTGAAAAAAGGTTAACTGTATGTGTTAGCGAACGTATGAAAGAAAATGGTTAAGTGTAATTATTAGCAATATTATGATAAATTTAATTGCAAAAATGGTCAAGTACATGTGTTGGCAAGTAATTATAAAATTTATATGCATGCAATGATGGATCGTTCTTCCTGAATAAAGTTTGGCGACATTCGTATCATGATGTATTGTGGAGAAAGTTTGGAAAATGAAAATTTTGACAAAGGTGAAGAGCCAACCGCAGGCCCTACCCGCAGGGGGTAGCCGCACGGTTGGGAGCCAGCCGCACGGTTAGGAGCCAACCGCACGGTTGGCAGGCAGCCGTACGGTTGGTGTCCAGCCGTGCGGTTGGCCTGTATTTTTTGCTATAAATAGAGCGCGAATTTGTCCCATTTTCCTCATTGAGTTCACTATTCATTCCATCTTTCTGGCCAAAAATACTTCTTCTTTCTTTGTCATCATGTCTACCTTTCGCACCAGTGCTGCTTCTCCCTTCTATCCGATTTTGTGTCCTTAGCCGAGGCTGATTGTGGCCTCAACTGGGGTGACCTGAGCCATCTTCACCGCTGTGTTCTCACGAGATCAACTGATCTTTCCTCCTTGGTCTTGCTGAGTTTTGGGATCCGGAGGACCACTGTTTTCACATCGGGTTAGATGATTTATGCCCGACGATTGAGGAGTTCACACTATTGATGCGCCAGGATGTTTCATGGTCGTTGGCGTCCTTGCAAGATGCTAGGAGCCCTCGAGTTATGTTGGCTGTTGGGTTTGCGGGAGAGTGAGTGCCGGCCTACGATAGTAGACGGACGGCTCCACTACATCACTTGGCGGATTTTTTCATTCATCATGGTGATAACCCAGCTTACTATTCAGGTCGGACTTCTGCTTGCATGATTTTTGCTTTTTTTCAGATGCTTTTGGTTATCGACGATGCTATCCTGGTAGACCCCCTGATTATTCGGGTCGTAGCTGAGGCCAGATGTGGTCATTTAGTGACCCCCATTTTGTTGGCGAAGACACTGAATGGTTTAGATGCCGAGGTTCAATCTCGGGTTGACCATTTTCGAGGTAGTCCATATCTGCTATATATGTGGGTTACTGAGAGCTTCCAGCATCTAGAGCCCCGTCTTCCCTGGGATTCTCGAAACTTCTTTCTTCACCCTGATTATGCTCTGATTCATTGCTTGTTGTCATTTGACTGGACTGTCCGTTTTTTCGAGTGTTCTTCTTTAATTTGCTGGGAGATCCTGTGGTGGCGCATGAGGACCATGATTGTGAGTATGGGTGGGCAGAACTACCTTTGGTTTCGTGGTTTGAGAGAGACATTGTTCTATATACCCGGGCGGTTGACGAGACAGTTTGGTGTTCCTCTGAGTGTACCCCTTCTATTGAGAGATTTCTCTTTGGTTGCTCCTCCCACTACCCCAAGATTGGAGACGACTCTACGAGGTTTATGGTCCACCCGCTATACCCGATGGTTCCATGGAGGAGAGGTTGGTATTACCCAGGCGACTCGCTCTGATGTCGTGTTGCACATTTGGCGTCGGGTTCGTCAGACCATTAAGCATGAGCCTATGATGATGAGATGGTTTCGGTTCGCGGACTCACGAGTGACAGATGAGACGGTTCTCGCTTCATATCATGCCATGGAGCGAGAGAGGATCTTATATTCTACGACTGACTGATGGGTTGATGGCTGTTGGTTAGGTTTCATGGGTGGCTTCTTTATGAAAGCATTTTGAGTTTAGGTAGGTGAAAGGTATAGGGAAAGTATGTAGAAAAGGATGTAAGGATATTTTGATGTAGGTTGTTTATTTGTATGAAAACTTTGATCATATATGGAAAATCTCTTTCTGTCCCTTTTTGCTTCCAAATGAATGAATCTTATTATAAGGAATAGACCGGACCTGAAATTTTAATTCAGGTTGCCTACGTTTCCCTGATAACAAAATTTATTTATTTTTTATTTTTTTTGGGCTCAGGTCTTCGTAGTTCATGCATACAACTTTACTGATAATACTTCTTCAATTGATCAAGGTTGACTGGTGAGTTTAACTCTTGGCCATCGATATCAGTAAGGAGGACGGCACCCCCGGATAGTATTTTAGTGACAATGTAAGGGCCTATCCATTTTGGTGAGAATTTTTCTCGTGGATCTCGAGCTGGTTCACGAATTTCTTTGAGTACTAAGTCTCCAACTATGATGCCTCTAACTCGAATTTTCTTATTAAAGGCTTTTGCGACACGCTTTTGGTACCCTTAATGTTGATACGAAGCCTTCAATCGTTTTTCATTGATCATTGCCAATTCCTCATATTGAGCCTGTGACCTTGTAGGTCTTAATCTTATTTTGATAATAACAATAAATCAATCATGTGTGATTTAAGATTATAGCTTTCTTACTTGGAAAATCAAGAATAGCATGATTGCTCAAAGGAAGGATCATTCAATCAATATCCGATCAAGTCAACGAAGCATTGGACTAGCAAGAGATCATCCTTATCACACACATGCTAGCAATGCATTTCATGATGCACAAAAGATCAAGGATCATATGCCAAAGCTTCAAGGGAAAAGCTTCAAGTGAAGAATCAATTTGAAGAAACAAATCAAAGCATTCGAAGACTCACCTATTCGGTAATTGAGTGTTTGCTTAGGATTAATGTAAAGTTTCTTATTTGATTATTTATATAGCTCATACATATTGGAATATCATTCTTAGATTGATCAAAATCAGTTTGAATCGAAAATCATTTCAAAACATCATTTTAGCAAAAATCGGTTTTGAAATAAATTCATATTAAATTCAAACGATCATTATTTTGAGTTTTCCCATAAATTGGTGTCTTATGAACTTATTTTTAAGGTCCCCAAAGTATTAGAATTGATTACGGAGCTTAAATGCAAAAGTGCAAAAATTGGGATTTTTGGCCTTTTGACCTGATGGGCAGTCTGGTCCATCAGTCGACTGATGGCTTGTCCTCAGTCGACTAAGGGTCCATCAGTCGACTGATGGTTTTGCTTAGTCGACTGATGCTTCAGAATATAGCCGTTGGATTTCTGATTTTTTACTATTTTTGGTACCAAACTTCTACCAAACCTCACAAACGGCTATATCACTTTTGGGACTATATATACACTATCCAAGACTGTAACAACCCGCCTAAATAAGCAAGTGTTAACGGATGCTGTATAAAATTAACAGCAAAAAAATAAGGAAAATCTAACAAAATTTCGGCATGAAGTATCCATAAATACAAGGAAACCCACCCTGTTCAATAAACCATAACAACATAAGGGTATGGAATACAAACACCATCTGATAAAAATCAAACCTTAGTAGTCCAATAGTCAAAATTACATAATAAGGTTCAACTATAAACAACGAAATCCAAGTTTAAATAAGAGGTCTAATACAATAATTCCACCACATAATCCATCCACAACACTTCAGGAACGAAATATAACCAAGTTCCACACATATATAATACATACTTCCAAAGATGATACAAGGTTCCCAAACCTAAATATTAAAAATACTCACACAAACTCACAACACCAACCGAAATATAAACAACTAAATCCATAAAAAATAAAATCAAAGGCATCTCACTCTAAGAAGCACTCGGACCTGAGCCAAACGACCTCTACCCGAAACACGGTGAGTACCTGAAAGGAAAATGAGGGAATGAAGCCACAACTGGCCCAGTGGGAACTAAAACGGGAAAGGGAAAAATGAAATGCAAGATCGTACTACTAAATTATTTATAAAATATACCAATTAATTGCCTGCCTAATAATGTTACCCAGTAGTCACCAATTTATTAAGAAAACACAATTATTGTATACCATTATAATCCAATTATGATTCGATACATCACACACTCTCAATCATAGCACACACGTCCATCCACCTCCTCCCTCCTCCTCGACCTAATACCGGTACTAGACGGAATATATGCTCACATACGCACCCCACCTTAAACCGTGGGCCTGTGCATTGGTAACCAGGTTTAACGGCACCCCATCTTGCCATGGGTCTGTACAATATCGTAACTCAGGCATTTCTATACCGTGCCGATCCGGTTCCAACATTCTCAATAATATACGCGCAACACAAGTGTTATCAGAGATAGTTCCAAGCTTATCATAAAATTTATGAGAAAATAGAGTTGCAGTATTACAACTATGATCTCGCATATTTAGTTACCGTAGCTACGTATAACCATTAACTAATCTTGGTATAAGCTAAAATCTCATATTTTGAAGTCCAACATTCCTTCATCATATTTCTGGAAAATATAGAATTTTAATTATAAAGTACAATTATTAACATACAACATACCCATTCTATGCAAGGAAAATCTCATTTTCACAATTAGTTAGGCATAGTATGAGTTCAAAAGTGATGGTCTCATTAGAGTGACATAGAACCACCCATGTATGTCCAATGGTAGATTTTATAACACATATAGAATCATTTTAAATTCTGGAAAATTTGATCAAACTTTGGAGTTTAGAGATTTTTTAGCCATTTCGGCACTAAATTCCATGATTTAACCCAAAAATACAAACATGCATGATGATTCACATTCATACACAGCAGTAATAGCATTATAAAAGTTCATATGTAAGCTCAGATCTAAATAAAATCAGTTTATTCTAACACATGCAGAGAAAAATGGGTGTTCTTGGTACCGAAATGGCTAAACTATCATTCTAACAATCCATACATCCAAGAAATGAAAGATGAAGGGGAAGTTCCCACCTGAATAGCTAGAAGGACAGAGCTCAAGTGACCTGAGTGGCTCAAGAAACCATCCAAAACAAGCATGCAAGACCAGAAATGAGACAAGAGCGCGAAGAATCTCCAAAATCTGAAGTTTCGGTTTGATTCTCCAAGATTTGAGCTATGAATCACCAAAATTTCATCAAGAGTGACACTCTCTCTCTCTAGAAATGTACAGAGCTCTCTCACCCTCGAGAATGAGCTGAAATGGAGAAGAAAATGTCTTAAAAACGAGTCAATGCGGGTCAAAACGTTAAAAACGAGGTTACGGAGTTACTGCTAGTAAATCTGGTCGTAACTCATTGCTCGGAACTCCGATCGGGATGATCTTTATATCAACGGAAAGGTAATCCAAATATCTACAACTTTTTGAAGGATGTTTCACCAAATTTCTGGACACATTAATACCAGAATTTGATCAAAGTCAGCGCTGTGCCAAAATGCAACAGAAATCTGACAGTGCAGTTTTTTTTTTTTGGCTGACTTCGAGCTCAGTTTTGGCCAATGAGAGAGCGTGAATTAGATTTTGGTCAAACACAAAAGTTGTAGGGGGGAATATGATGAAAAACTACAGTAGTTCACGGAGTGTAGGATTTGGATAAAAATTGAAGAAGTTATGAGTGACTAAAGTTGACTGAAAATCAACCAATAACCAAAAATTTTGGGTTCGAAAAAAATGCCACTTTAATACTCGTTTCAATTCCGATAGTGACGAAACTTTCCAGAATATTCTTAAATATATAATAGGACACTATAGAAGTGACGAAGTAAATTTTTGGGTCTCCCAAAAATTTTTAAAAAAAAATGTTCGAGCTTAAAATAATAAGGACTTGAGTGTTAAACTAAAAAAAAAGAGCTAAATCAAATGTAATTAAAACATGGGATGTTACAATCTCCCCTCCTTATAAGAATTTCGTCCACGAAATTTAAAACGATAGAAAAATAGAAAAGATAGGAAAGATTACCTTAGGAGAAAAGGAAATGATACTTGCTACGAATCTCCGATTCCAACTCCCAAGTGGCTTCTTCCTCGCCATGGTATTGCCAGATCACCTTAAGCAATGGAATGACCCGATTCCTCAATACTTGCTCTTTGCGGTCCTCAATCCGCACCGGATAGGTCTCATATGCTCCGCTCTCATCAATCTCAATCTCTTCAACTGGTAACACGTGAAAAGGGTCAGGAACATAACGGCGAAGCATGGACACATGAAACACATTGTGTATCCATTCGAGTTCAGGAGGAAGTTCTAATCGATACGCCACAGCTCCCAACTTCTCGATAATTCTATAGGGTCCAACGTATCTTGGAGCCAACTTACCCTTATTCTTGAATCGAGCAATGCTATGATGGGGCTTCACTTTCAAGAAAACGAAATCATCAACTTTGAATTCCAAGGGTGATACGACCTACGGAGATATCGCTCAAAACCCGCAAACACAACGAATTGGTCGTGCGAACCTTGACACAGACACACACGAAAACCGTAGCAAATTAAGAACCTGGATCGTTTCTACAATCAGATTAGGATGGAAATCGAAGACGCCACAACCGGGTGCGGAATACCGATTGATAAGTCGGATGAACGCCACGGACAAACCGATAAGTTCAAGTAGTTCGGGAAGAACCAAAGAGGATTAAAATCACTCAATATTATTATGAATAATGTCTTAGATAATAAAATAAAACAATGAACCCCCTTAAATAGGGATAAGAAAACTTAGGCCACAAGAAACCAATCCAACAAGGAATCCTCAAACAAATCCTAACCAAACAAGAAACTAGTCTTTAAGACGAAAATAACAATAATAAATAAATAATAAATAAAAACGAGTGGGCTGGCTTGACTCCACTTCTTGGGCCGCATAGACATGGTCTTTTCACTCCAATTGGGCTTGAATAAGTGTAACCCAGCCTCCATTTTGTGCTCCACGTTTTTCCCCTCCAATGGGCTTGATTGTGCCTTCTTCTTGAGCCCAAATAGCTTGAATTAATCCATTAAGCTCAGCCTTTAACTTCTTAGCCCGCGACCTTGTAATTGGGCCTGTTGGAACTTGAATGGCCCTTGAATTGTCTTCATTTTGCACAACAGTCTTGCCTCCATCAAAGGGTTTCCTTCTCAAATCGGCATACGATTTCTGACGACTCTGGGCTGTTTGAAGCCTTTGCTTGATCAACTTAATCTTTTTCCGTGGTCTCTTGAACCAACTGTGGTCCCAAGAGTGTGGACTCACCTACTCAATCCAAACACACAGGGGACCTGCAAGGTCTGCCATAAAGTGCCTCGAACGGTGAACCATTCCAATACTAGACTGGAAACTATTGTTATAGGCGAACTCGGCTAATGGAAGATGCTCATCCCAATTTCCTTGAGATCCAACACACAAGCTCTCAACATATCTTCCAATATCTGAATCGTTCTTTCAGATTGCCCGTCGGTTTGCGGGTGGTAGGTGGTATGCTTTGTACTGGAAGTCCAACTGAGTTCCCAGACTCCTTTGTAAGGCTTGTCCAAAATTTTGACGTAAAACGGGGATCTCTGTTCGATACAAACTGTTAACGGAACACCGTGCAACCTTACAATCTCCTTGATATAAATCTTCGCCAACCTTCCGACGGGAAATTTCTCTTGAAAATCAAGAAGATGAGCTGACTTAGTTAACCTATCGACTATCACCCAACAGCATCATTTTTCGATTGAGATCTTTGTAAACCCATAAGAAAATCCATAGTGACATTCTCCCACTTCCATTCTGGGATAGGCAAGGGTTGCAATGGACCCGAAGGTTTCTGATGTTCGATCTTGATCCTTTGACAAGTAAGGCATTTGGCTACAAAGTTTGCTACATCCTCTCTTCATTCCGACCACCAATACATTCTCTTTAGATCACGATAATCATCTTGGTACCTCCTGGATGGATTGAAAATTCTGATTATGAGCTTCGGCTACTACTGCTTGTTATAACTCCACGTTGTTCTGAGGTTACTACCTAACTTTCTTTGTATCTTATACCACCGTCGTGCCCATGGTGAGATCTTCAATGTACTCTCCGGATAATATTCGGTTACAACACCACCCAAGATCTTCATCTTGACTTTGGCTTTCAATCACCTTATTTATCAATACCGGCCTAACAACCATTGTAGACAGAAATGCCAGGTTATCTCTCCGATTCACCACCAAGTCATACATCTGTAATTCTTGATGGAGTCTCCATTCGCGGCACCTCAAGGCTGAAACCGAGCCTTGAGATTTTCTACTTAATGCATCAGCTACCACGTTTGCTTTTCCCGAGTGATACTGTAATGTGAAATCATAATCTTCTAAATACTCCATCCATCGGCGTTGTCTTAGGTTCAAATCCTTCCTGTGGGTGAAGACTATACTTCAAACTCTTATGGTCAGAGAAGATTTCGAATGTCTCACCAATACAAATAGTGTCGCCAAATCTTTAAGGCAAATTACTACTGCTTGCCAATTCAAGGTCATGTGTGGGATAATTCTTCTCATGAGTCTTAAGTTGTCTTGATGCATAAGCGATGACATGATCCAGTTGCAATAAGCACCACCATCCTAACCCCAATCGAGATGTCATCGTAATAAATGACATAGCCTAAACCCCTTTGCGGTTAAAGCGAGTACCGGAGCTGAAGTAAGGCGACGCTTAAGCTCATTGAAAGCATATTCGCAGTTTTCATCCCAAACGAATGGCACTCCCCTTCTGGGGTAAGACGGGTCAGGGAAGAGGCAAATCTTGGAAAAATCCTGGATGAAACGACGATAGTAACCAGCTAACCCAAGAAAACTCCGAATTTCAGTAACAATAGTAGGTCTCTTCCAGCTCGACACGGCTTCAACCTTGGCCGAATCCACTAAAACTCCAAATCTATTCACAATGTGGCCCAGGAACTTCACTTCCTGCTGCCAAAAATCACACTTGGAGAGCTTGGCATAAAGTTGGTGCTCACGAAGCAATTGTAGTGCGGTTTTAAGATGAATAACGTGCTCAGCCTCAGAACGTGAATAGATGGAGAATATCGTCAACGAAAACCCACAACAAAACTGGTCAAGATAATGGAACGAAAAATTCTTTGCATCAAGTTCCATAAAGGCTGCAGGGGCGTTGGTTAGCCCAAAAGGCATAACTAAAAACTCGAAGTGCCCATAACGAGTACGGAAGGCGGGCTCTTAGGAATTATCTTCCTCTCGGACTCTTAATTGATGAATAGCACCGATCGAAAGATCAATCTTGGAGAAAAATGAAAGCTCCCTGTAAAACTGATCAAAAATAAATTGCGTCGGCATAAATGCGTGGGAGTGGATTGTACTTGTTCTTAATGGTCGAGCCGATTTAATTGACGATAGTCAACACACATGCGGAGAGAACCGTCTGCCTTTTTAGCAAACAAGACAGAGGCTCCCCAAGGAGAGGTACTAGGACGAATAAATTCCTTGGCTAGGAGATCATGTAAGTTGTGTTACTTAACTCCTTCAACTCCGCAGGGGCCATTCGATAAGGAGCTATAGAAACTGGTTCAGCCCCTGGAGCAAGATCTATATAAAGAATTCAACCTCACGATGGGGCGGTAAGCCGGTAAATCCTCAAGGAAAACATCCAGGAATTCACTAACAACAGGTATAATCAGTAGGGGACAATTTAGGAGACTCATCGGCCAATAATACTACATTAACCATCCTATATAATCCCTCTGTTCTCGTTCTACAAGCATAAGTTACCGGGTATAACCCGTATCTTTCACCATAAAACACTAGGTTTTGGCCCCAATGATAGGCGGTCACCTTCTTAGCATAACAATCAATGATAGCCCGTATACTTGGACAACCAATCCATACCCAAAACATCAAATCATAGGAATTCATATCCATAAGAATCAAAATTCATCCTCCATATGACAGTCACTATGCAGAGAAATGATGGCAGTACAATATTGTGTAAGGAGAATAGCACTCCCCACGGGCGGTGTTTAATACGGATAGACGAAGTAAGGCTCTTAGGTTTTTAAACCCAAGCTAAATGCACATGATGATGATATAAATGAATGAGAAGCACTCGAATCGAAAAGAACCTTAACACCAGTAGTAAAGAGAATAAGACTACCTTCCATCACCGTGTGATCCTCTTGAGTAGATGTTGTTGCCAAGTTATAAACTCGGCCACTCTGGTTGCTTTGACCCTGAGTCTGCATGGGTCCAGAAAAAGATTGCTGGTGGGATTGACGTGACTGGGAGTAATATGGTTGTTGGGAAGAAAGTTGGTTTGACTGGTACCGGCTACTAGCTGCCTGTTGCTCAATATCTTGACTAATTGTCTGTGAAGATCTGCCAGTAAACCTGCCCGACTGGCTTCGGCCCTGATTGCCATTGCGCCCCCGGTTTGAACCTCGGCCAGAACTGCTACCTTCACCCCTACTACGACTTCCCCGGTTCACTTGCGGGTTATTTGGACAGTTCCTTGCTCGGTGTCCTTGTTGTCCACAAACATAGCAAGACCCCGAAAAACTGCCAGTACTGCTACCCCCATCACTAGAGTAGAGACCTCCAGAAGATTCTGAACTCGATTTAGCCTTCTTATTTCTTTCCCAACTACCAAATCCGCTTCTTTTCTTCCCTTTATTTGCCGTATAGGAGAGCCTATCTGAGCGGCTGTTATAGCTTCCCCTGCTAGGCTCCATTAGTACCGAATCTCTCCGATAAGCAGCCTCTACCACTTCTTTATATGTTTGATAGTTGTACGCACTTAGGATATCCCGAAAGTCTGCCCGTAAACCAAAGAAAAATGCCTCCATCTTCTCCCTATCAGAAGGCCGATCCATATGTAAAGACAAATTCTCAAATTTATGATGGTATTCTGCCACCGTCATCCCTTCTTGCCTCAACATCCGAAGCTCCTCCCTCTTTCTCCTACGGTAGGCATCTGATATAAATTGGTTCTCAAATTCCCTACTAAACGCCTGCCATGAGTTCATCTCTACCATCCTACTTTGAGTTCTCCACCATCCATGTGCAAACCCCGTTAGTTTAGAAGCTGCTAACTTAGGGCGTAAAGAATCAGGAGCTTCGATCAAATCAAGCTTCTCACTCACATTGAACAACCACGATTCAGCTTCCTCGGGCCCACTAGTCCCGTCAAATATAACAGGTTCCAAACGATCTTAACAATGTGGCCTGATTTCCCCCTTGACCCTGGATATCCACAGCCTCTATATTTCCATCCTGCTCTTCACTATCCGGGTCCCTAAGAGTTTGGGGACGGTTCACCCGAGTGCCAACGGTTGAGCCTGAAGAGGTTTTAATAACATCCTTTAATTCTCCCATAAATTCTTTCATCATCTTCTTCATAGAGGACATGAAACCACGACTGCTATCACGACTACCTGAACCTTCTCTCTCATCAGTAGGGGAATCAACAACAGGCCTATTTCGGTTTGAACGTCTAGGCGGCATTCTATAAAAAAAACAAGGAAAGAGTTCAGTCCACAATAATAATCATCACGGAGAAGAATGGAATGCCAAGAAAATACGTCAAAGCAAGTCGATAGATTCAAGTTCGACTCTAATAAGCTACAGTAGACAGATGCTTTATAAAATAATCGGCTGTCGCGCTCTCAGTCAATTATAGTCTAATTCACCCGTTACCTGTGCCTACTAGTAGTTTCACCCAATTTCCCGACTTGATACGGTCATGCGCTGAAGGAATAGATGATCCTATATACCCATCCCCCGATCAAAAGGAAATTAAACCTGCCTCTGATACCAACTGTAACAACCCGCCTAAATAAGCAGGTGTTAACGGATGCTGTATAAAATTAACAGCAAAAAAAATAAGGAAAATCTAACAAAATTTCGGCATGAAGTATCCATAAATACAAGGAAACCCACCCTGTTCAATAAACCATAACAACATAAGGGTATGGAATACAACACCATCTGATAAAAATCAAACCTTAGTAGTCCAATAGTCAAAATTACATAATAAGGTTCAACTATAAACCGAAATCCAAGTTAAATAAGAGGTCTAATACAATAATTCCAACATAATCATCCACAAACTAGGAACGAAATATAACCAAGTTCCACAATAATAATACATACTTCCAAAGATGATACAAGGTTCCCAAACTAAATATTAAAAATACTACAAACTCACAACACAACGAAAATAACAACTAAATCCATAAAAAAAATCAAAGGCAACTCTAAGAAGCACTCGGACCTGAGCCACGACCTCTACCCGAAACACGGTGAGTACCTGAAAGGAAAATGAGGGAATGAGCCACAACTGGCCCAGTGGGAACTAACGGGAAAGGGAAAAATGAAATGCAAGATCGTACTACTAATTATTTATAAAATATACAATTATTGCCTGCTAATAATGTTACCCAGTAGTCACCAATTTATTAAGAAAACCAATTATTGTATACCATTATAATCCAATTATGATCGATACATCACACTCTCAATCATAGCACACACGTCCATCCACCTCCTCCTCCTCCTCGACCTAATACCGGTACTAGACGGAATATATGCTCACATACGCACCCCACCTTAAACCGTGGGCCTGTGCATTGGTAACCAGGTTTAACGGCACCCCATCTTGCCATGGGTCTGTACAATATCGTAACTCAGGCATTTCTATACCGGTGCCGATCCGGTTCCAACATTCTCAATAATATACGCGCAACACAAGTGTTATCAGAGATAGTTCCAAGCTTATCATAAAATTTATGAGAAAATAGAGTTGCAGTATTACAACTATGATCTCGCATATTTAGTTACCGTAGCTACGTATAACCATTAACTAATCTTGGTATAAGCTAAAATCTCATATTTGAAGTCCAACATTCCTTCATCATATTTCTGGAAAATATAGAATTTTAATTATAAAGTACAATTATAACATACAACATACCCATTCTATGCAAGGAAAATCTCATTTTCACAATTAGTTAGGCATAGTATGAGTTCAAAGTGATGGTCTCATTAGAGTGACATAGAACCACCCATGTATGTCCAATGGTAGATTTTATAACACATATAGAATCATTTTAAATTCTGGAAATTTGATCAAACTTTGGAGTTTAGAGATTTTTTAGCCATTTCGGCACTAAATTCCATGATTTACCCGAAAATACAAACATGCATGATGATTCACATTCATACACAGCAGTAATAGCATTATAAAAGTTCATATGTAAGCTCAGATCTAAATAAAATCAATTTATTCTAACACATGCAGAGAAAAATGGGTGTTCTTGGTACCGAAATGGCTAAACTATCATTCTAACAATCCATACATCCAAGAAATGAAAGATGAAGGGGAAGTTCCCACCTGAATAGCTAGAAGGACAGAGCTCAAGTGACCTGAGTGGCTCAAGAAACCATCCAAAACAAGCATGCAAGACCAGAAATGAGACGAGCGCGAAGAATCTCCAAAATCTGAAGTTTCGGTTTGATTCTCCAAGATTTGAGCTATGAATCACCAAAATTTCATCAAGAGTGACACTCTCTCTCTCTAGAAATGTACAGAGCTCTCTCACCCTCGAGAATGAGCTGAAATGGAGAAGAAAATGTCTTAAAAACGAGTCAATGCGGGTCAAAACGTTAAAAACGAGGTTACGGAGTTACTGCTAGTAATTTGGTCGTAACTCATTGCTCGGAACTCCGATCGGGATGATCTTTATATCAACGGAAAGGTAATCCAAATATCTACAACTTTGTTGAAGGATGTTTCACCAAATTCTGGACACATTAATACCAGAATTTGATCAAAGTCAGCGCTGTGCCATAATGCAACAGAAATCTGACAGTGCAGTTTTTTTTTTTTGCTGACTTCGAGCTCAGTTTTGGCCAATGAGGAGCGTGAATTAGATTTTAGTCAAAACACAAAAGTTGTAGGGGGGAATATGATGAAACTACAGTAGTTCACGGAGTAGGATTTGGATAAAAATTGAAGAAGTTATGAGTGACTAAAGTTGACTGAAAATCAACCGATAACCAAAAATTTTGGGTTCGAAAAAAAATGCCACTTTAATACTCGTTTCAATTCCGATAGTGACGAAACTTTCCAGAATATTCTTAAATATATAATAGGACACTATAGAAGTGACGAAGTAAATTTTTGGGTCTCCCAAAAATTTTTTAAAAAAAATGTTCGAGCTTAAAATAATAAGGACTTGAGTGTTAAACTAAAAAAAAGAGCTAAATCAAATGTAATTAAAACATGGGATGTTACAAAGACACATTTTGAACACCTTGAATCACTCTCATACTCTATACTTCATCTATCTTCATTATCTAAAGATTCAAGAAATTGTTTTTGATCAATCATTAATCTTTTGAGCTATATCATCTTGATCAAATAGGATAACTCTAGTGTAAGCTTCAAATTGTATTCTTTACACACTTTAGAGAGTTATTGTAAATTGGTGTGAATCACCAAACAATTAGAATTCATTTGTGAGAGGTAAATCTCATAGGAAAAACAAGAAGGTAAATTCTTGTTTAGAATTTGTGAAAGGCAAATTTCACAAGGTTAGCAAGAGGGTATCTTGTGAGAGTGTTTTGGTATAGCAACACTTGTAGAGTGTGAGAAGAATACACTTGTAGTGGTTTGATCTTCACCCAGAAGGAGATTAGAATTAGTGGAAATTCTCGGGGAACTAACCGAGCGCGGACTATGGTTTGGTAAACCAAAACCGTGTAGACAAAAAGCCTTGGACTTCAAATCAGTTCAATCTTTCTTACTCAATCTCTTTATTATTGATTGTTTGATTATTTGCTCTTGAGATTGTTTGTTTATTTATTTATGTGCTTACATTCCTTGATAAATTTGTTTAGTAAATTGTTTTACTTAAACATTTTCGAAAAGATTTTTAAATTCCGCATTTAGTTTGAAAAACCTTATTCACCCCCCTCTAGGGTTGAAATCCGACCAACAGAGCCTTTATCCAATCACTTTCAGTGACTTGGTTTTCCAAGATAACCCTTAAAAAGGGTATTTCCATTTCCACTGGTAAAATCACTTCCATTCCGTATGTGAGGGAGAAAGGTGTTGACCCCGTAGAAACCCTCTCAGTAGTTCGATGCCCCCAAAATGCATATGGGAGCTTTTCGGGCCAATCTCTGCCGGATTTAACCATCTTACTAATGATGTTCTTTAAATTCTTGTTAGTAGCCTCAACGGCCCCATTAGTTTGTGGGCGGTAAGGAGAGGGTTTGTGGTGTCTGATTCCGTATTCTTCCATAATCTCGTTGGCTTCACCCTCAAAGTGTGTCCCATTATCGGATATTATTTCATGTGGTACCCCATATCGGCATATGATGTAGTGTTGGATGAATCGAGCTACCTTCTTGGCATTTAAATCTTTGTAAGACTTGGCTTCAACCCATTTGGTGAAGTAGTCGATAACCACCAGAATGTATTCATGCCCATTGCTTCCTTTTGGTGAGATCTTACCGATTATGTCGATACCCAAAATGGAAAACAGCCAAGGAGATGTCATGGGATACAATTCTTTTGGTGGGAGCTTTTGTGCCTTGGCGTATACTTGGCATTGATGACAACCTTTGACGTATTCGAAGCAATCTTTTTGCATTGTCAACCAATAATACCCTTGACGAACTATTTTACATGCCAATGTATGATGGCTCATATGTGGACCGCACTCTCCACTATGAATTTGTTCCATCATTGCTCGAGACTTTTTCTCATCGAGGCACTGAAGATGTATACCATCATCATTTATTTGGTATAATTTTCCCACACAGATTATGAATCATGATGCGAGTCGGCGAAGTGTACCCGAGTAGCTTTGTCGGTATTTGGTGGGTATTTATTGTGCTTGAGTAGCTGCCAGATATCATAATACCAAACACTCTTGTCAATAATTGGGTTTCCTGCCAGGTGATCCTGTGACGCCCCAAAATCACGTTGTCGTACACGACGACGGGTGATAAGCTGTAAATCGTAACTTTAAATAAAAAATAGAATAATTAATAAAGCCATATATTCTGAAAAATTTTGGCATGTGGAGTTTGTACATAGAGCAGACCAAAACCTGTTAAAATATACATATAATCATTTTCAATAGATACTCCACATTTAAGGAAAATCATTCATACAATGCCTCCAATGAGGTCCCAATCTCAATAAGCTTTATATCAAAATACAACACAATAATGCTTAAACATTTATAAACTAATCAACTAGTACACAAGTCGTTTCCTAACGACTTAGGTGATCAAGGTCCATCAGATCTATCTAGATTTGTACTCGTACCATTCCCGCGAATACCTGCAAAACCTGATTTGGAAAATGGGAGTGAGCCAACCAGGCTCAGTGGGAACTATAAGGGTTGTATAAGAAAATAGATTAAAAATTATGCATGCCATGCTATGCATTATACTGGAAATAGTTTATATGCTGCTTCTTTGTAATAAATCATTTCAGTGTAAAATACATTTCTTTTAGTATAAACAACTGTAAATACATATTTATATAGTACATTTCTGAAGCAGCCAACGCACAGAGAACCTTTTGTGAAATATATATATATATATATAATGTATGTATGATGTCCCCTACCCAAAAGTATAAGAAAGGCAATGTATGTATATAAACATCATCATACTGTATACGCCACAATACCGCGACTAGATCTATCGCATCAATCTCACATATCATACTCACGTCTAGTATTTTCATACATCTACTGTGCACAGAGGTAGCCGGCAACTCGGTTTCTTCTGCCCAAGGCAGGGACCACCTACCAGGTCCACCTATACGCTGCCTCACGCAGCCACACAGGCATACGCTACCTCACGCAGCCACAAAGGCATATGCTACCTCACGTAGCCACCAAGGCTATACGCTACAGGTAATCACCATCTATCTAGTACGAACGGTGAGGTCATCCAATAGTAAATACCAAACAATATCTAATTATAATCAATTCATCAAATCCATGAAATCTCAATAATCATCTCATCAAAGTATATAATATAATTAAGAATATCCAAATACAAGCTCAACATAAAGTATGTAAAGTGTGTAGGCCAATATGCCTTAAAATCCGTAGTAGTTGTAGGAGTAGTATTGTTGTTGAGCTTAAAGATGATTAGCCAAGTCCGTTAATTTGTAAGAGAAACCAGAAAATCATCAGTTTGGGAGGTTTCATAGGTTTTCATCAATTTGGCCCCAAGCCAAGTCTAATACAATCAAACAATGCATATGAGTTCCCAAATAGCCTCCCACTATGATTTAAAGACTTTATTTATTCAAAACGTATATATGTATTTGACCAGCATACTTACGGACTGGCTAGGTAAGTAGAAAATCTCATAAATGTAGTTCATAGCTTGAAACACAACAACAATACCACCAATATATATGCTTTGTCCAAAACATACTTTAAATCCCATATATGACATCATACATAAGCGTATCAAAGCCTAGCGTGTATAATTGTATACGTACTTGAAGGTCATATATCAAAATTTCTCATAAATCATATCCAACTAGGGCTTTATGTCTAAGATGGTTATTGATATCATATATGATGCAAGTCTATCAAAAATATCCAAAGAAATTGACCCAAGCCCCATGCATATGCAACTTTGAGTAAAAAACCTAGGTTTTGCTTGATTTGGTGTAAATACGTTATAATAAGTTGAAAATAGGTTTAATTAGTACTGTTCCCACCTTAGGAGGGTCAATCCCACGAAGTATTGCAGAAGAATTGAGCCGGAGAAGCACGGATACAAAAACTCCCAATTTGAAGGTTCCAAAACCCTAGCAATGGTGAACCAAAGGAGGGAGAGGATGAAGATGATGATGGAGATGGAGATGGAGATGATGATGATGTTGATGATTTGGTGGGGGATAATAAGCATAGAGTAATCTCACAATATCCCCTCAAATCACTCCTCACTTCTCTCTCTAAAGGCACTCCAATGGTGGGGTTAAATGAGGAAGAAGGGAGAAGAAGGAATATATAAAAAACCTCGCCAGTACAATGTAGTCGACTCCCCACTGTTCATGTAGTCGACTACATGAGGTAGTCGACTCACCTCACTTCCATGTAGTCGACTACATGGTGTAATTTCTGCCTTCTTCAGTTTTTTGGTCAACAGCTCAACTTCGCACCCACTTTTGGGCATCAAGGAGTTGGAATTGGGTCTCGGCCAAAATATGAAAGTTGTAGAGGGGATTTAAATGAAGACGTGGCCAAAAATGGGGACTCATTTGGAGTTCGGATGAAGAAGTTATGGTCTTCCAAAGTCAGGTAAAAATAATTAATCGCGTAGGATCGAAACTTGTGATTTTCAAGCCGATTTCTGTCCGAGCCACCCGAAACAACTTATGGTAATTATAACACACTTAAATATGTTATTATGACTTATGGAAGTTTCCAAACCATATCAACCTTTCCAGAGCTCATTATAACACACTTAATCCGGAGCCCGGTTCTGCCTTATACGCGATATGAGTCGTGATTTGCAAGAGATAAGAAAATCGGGTGTTACAGATCCGCTATGACTTGTCCTTTGACGGCCTTTTGATTTATGTAGGAGATATCAAATTTCGAGAGCAAAAACACCCATTTAGCCATTCGATTAGTCAATACCGGCTTTTCGAACAAGTACCGCAAGGGATCCATACGAGAGATTAAGATCACGGAAAAAACCAACATATAATGCTGCAACTTTTGGGCGGCCCAAACCAATGAAGCACATGATTTCTCTTAAGCCGTGTAATTTTGTTCTCCCGGAGAAAGCTTTTTTTGAGATAATATATTGCTTGCTCAGTTCTTGTCTTCATCAAATGTTGTGCTAACATTGCCCCAACTGACGAGTCGTTGACTGACATGTACAATATTAACGGAATGCCCACTTGAGGAGGTGCTAAGACTGGCGGGTTGGACAAATATTGTTTGATCTTATCAAACATTTATTGGCATTGCTCGTTCCATTGCCTGTCTGAGTTCTTTTGAAGTAGCTTAAAAATTGGCTCGCATGTTTGAGTCAGTTGCGAAATGAATCTGCTGATGAACTGTAATCTCCCGAGGAAACCTCGTATTTCCTTCTCAGTTTTAGGGACTGGCATTTCTTGAATGGCTTTTATCTTTGCCAGATCGACCTCGATTCCCTTTTTACTGACTATATACCCCAGCATCATGCCTTTAGTGACCCCGAATACGCATTTTTGAGGATTCAAGCGCATCTAAAATCGCATGAGCCATTCAAAGAAGATCCGCATAATTGCAACATGGCTTTCTCGATCTATGGATTTGATGATCATGTCGTCGACGTACACTTCTACTTCCTTATGGATCATATCATGGAATAAAGTAGTTGCCGCTCGTTGATATGTGGCCCCATCATTTTTCAACCCAAACGGCATGACGGTGTAGCAATAAGTACCCCATGGTGTGATGAAGGCCGTCTTTTCTTGATGATGAGGATGCATTTTGATCTGATTATACCCGGCAAATCCGTCGACAAATGATTTCAAGGCATGATTGGCAGTGTTGTCGACAATGAGGTCGATATTTGGCAGTGGAAAATCATCTTTTGGACATGCAGCGTTTAAATTCCGGTAATCAATACAAACTCGTACTTTGCCATTGGTTTTTGGCACCGGCACTATGTTGGCCAACCAAGTGGGGTATTCAACGACCCGTATGAACCCGACATCCAATTGTTTCATCACTTCTTCCTTTACCTTAAGCGACCACTCAGGTATCAGTTTTCTTAACTTTTGCTTGACAATTTACATTCGGGTTTCGTGTGTATTTCGTGCATCACAATATTGGCATCTAAACCCGGCATATCAGCATATGACCAAGCGAAAACATTAATGAATTCTTTCAACAAATTTTCTAATTCTATCTTTTCATCATGACTTAATTCGGCCCCAATTTTTATTTCTTTTTTATCGTCAGTTGTTCCCAAATTTATTGTCATCGTGTCCCCTTCAATGGGTTGTATTCTTTTGTTACATCCCGTTTAATCATCTCTCGCAAATCACGGCCTAAGTCGCGTATAAGGCAGAATCGGGCTCCGGAAAGCCAAATTTGGTTCTGGAAAGGTTGGCATGGTTTGGAAACTTCCAACTAGTCATATTAATATATTTAAGTATGTTATAATGACCATAAGTCGTTTCGGGTGGCTCGGATGGAAATCGGCATGAAAATCACACGTTTGGTCTTTCGCGATTTCCTTGTTTCGGACCAACTTTGGAAGTCCGTATCTTCTTCATCCGAACTCCAAGTGAGTCCTCATTTTCGGCCACATCTTCATCTCAATCCCCTCTACAACTTTCATGTTTTGACCGAGACCCAATTCCAACTCCTTGATGTCCAAAAGTGCGAGCGAAATCGAGCTGTTGACCAAAAATTGAAGAAGGCCAAAATAAGCCTATGAAGTCGACTACAAGGAAGTGAAGAGACTCGACTACATCGGGCTGGCGAGGTTTTTTATATATCTTCTTCTCTTCCTTCCTCCTTATTTAATACACACAACCTTAAGAGCTCTAGAGAGAGAAGTGAGGGGCTTTCTTTGGGGATTGTGAGGGATCGCTCGAGGCTTCTTATCCCACATCAAAAACACGCCATCATCATCATCTTCACCATCATCTTCATCCTCTCCCTCCTTTGGTTCACCATTTCTAGGGTTTTAAAGCTTCAAATTGGGGGATTTCGTACCCGTGCTTCTCCGGCTCAATTCTTCGGTGATTCTTCGAAGGATTGACCCTCCTAAGGTGGGAACAGTACTAATTAAACTTCTTTTCAACTTATTATAACATATTTACACCAAATCAATCCAAACCTAGGGTTTTTCTATAAATGCATCATAATGGGGTTTTGGGATCAATTTTTCTTGATATTTGGTTTAATTTATACTTGATATGATTATTTGTGTACTGTGTACTCTAACACGCATACATACACTGCTATACTTGGTTTCAAAAGTAGGCTTCAGCCTTGATTACTCCTATTGGTGATATTGTTGTTGTACTTTGACTGTTGGTTTATATATTATGAGTTTTGTTACTTATTTGGCCAATCCGTAACTATGCTGGGCAGGATTACGAGCCTTTATGTATAAACAAAGTGTTATGGTCTTAAGGGGAGGTCTATATAGAATTTATATACTATGAAAACTATAATATATTTGGCCTTGGTGCCACAGTGATTAAAAGCTTATAGTGCCTCCCAAATCCGTAATATTTTAACTGAGCCAATAATTGACGGACCTGGCAAGCCTACTCCAAGTACAACAACAATACCACTGCGTGTTCTACGAAGCACATATGTATACATAATTATGATAGAGATATATATATCTACGAGTTATATCAATACATATGGAATGTATGTATTTACATTATGTTGAGCTTGTATTTGGATATTCTTAATTATATTATATACTTTTATGAGCTGATTATTGCGATTACATATCGGATGGCCACACCGTTCGTACTAGATAGATATTGGTGATACCAGTAGCGTATGCCTTAGTGGCTACTTGAGGATTATTGTAACGTATGCCTGTGTGGCTGTGTGAGGTAGCGTATGCCTGTGTAGCTGCGTGAGGTAGCGTCTAGGTGGACCTGGTAGGTGGTCCCTGCCTTGGGGCAGAAGAAATCGAGTTGCCGGCTATCTTTGTGCACAATAGATGTATGAAAATCCTAGACGTGAGTATGATATATGATTGATGTGATGGATCTAGTTGCGGTATTGTGGCATATATAGTATGATGATGTATATATATATTACTTTTCTTATGCTTTAGGTTGGGGACATTAGATATACATTTCACGAAAGATTTTTCGTACACTGGCTGCTTCATAAATGTATTATGTATGTATATGTACTTATATTTGTATATACAAAAAGGAATGCATTTTACCCTGAGGTAATTTATTACAGAGAAGCAGCTTATAAACTAAATTTACTTTCATTAAATTGCATCGCATGGCATGCATGATTTCTAACCTATTTTCCTATACGAACCCTTATAGTTCCTATTTCTAACCGTTGTCGCGTACGACACCGTGATTAACCGGGTCCCAGAGGTGAAATCCTCTCAACGGGATTTCGGGGCGTCACATCTTTGTTCATCATTCAAATTCTCATTCATGACTTCAACATTATAAGAATCAAAGTAAGGGGAAACATTGACAATTTTATTGATAGAAATATCATTTTGTACAGATAACATACATTCTAATTTTCATACATTTCTATCAATATTCCTTTCTCTCTTCTTCTTCTTCTTTTCTTCAATGGGGCGTATGAGATGCACAGGGTCCCCGAGGTAATCTTCTTCAATTTCCATTACCTCAAACATATTTCCCAGCATATCTTCCTCTTCTAGCGGCTCGACAGGTGGTTGGGTGATCTTCAACTAAGATGAGAAGGTGTGAGTAAATCCTTCACTTATATACAAATCTTCTTCAAAGAAGATTTCTAACCCCGGTTATCTCTTTCCTTCTTCATTTATCCATGGCTCTTGAAATCCACAATAAGGGAAGTTTTCACCCTCTTTCACGAACCATCCATTTAACGATCTATTGGTGAATATGGTGCTTTTTACTCGGTTATCATCTCCCATATACCCTAACCCAGCAAGAGGACTCAATTGTTGGTATGGTTCGATCATTTGAGCAATGCCGGCCTTATATTTTCCCAAACCAATTTTCGGTAAAAATTTCATTTTCCTCATTATCTGTACTACTTGCGCATTCATTGTCGACATGTCATCGGGAGGCAGATACTTCACAATCTGAGTGGTAAGAGCTTGTATTTTTGGTTCGTACGAAAATCCTCCAAGTTGTACGTCCTGGCTACCAATTCCCAATACAGGCGAGTTTTTGGGCACTATTGCTCTTTCAGGGTCCCCCTTAATGATAATGATATCCCCGTTGAAAGGTATTTTTATCTTTTGATGAAGGGAGGAAGGAAGTGCACCAACCTCATGCAGCCAGACTCGTCCCAATAACAAATTGAAGCTTGACGGAATATCGATGACTTGAAACTCGGTGGTAAGTCTAGCTGGTCCTATCTTTATATCCAGCATGACGGAACCCAATACCTCTCGCTTAGTATTGTCGTATGCTCGAACTGTAACCGGTGATTCTTCCAGTGTAGTCAAATTGATACCCAAATGAATAGCAGTCTTTAACGGGCACACATTAATTGTAGAACCGTTATCCACTATAACATACGGTATAGACATCCCACAGGCCACAACGGTAATATGTAAGGCCTGGTTATGATCCTGATTGAGTGGTGATAAATCTTCATCAGAGAACCCGAGAACCTGTTTTTGCACCCCCATTGAACCGATCATTGCTGTTAATTCATTCGGGGTGGCTTCGAGAGGAACAACTGATTCATCTAACATTTTCATCAGTGCCATACGATGCAGCTTGGATGCCACCAAGAGTCCCAGATTGAAATTTGGGCTTGTGTTTTCTTCAATCGTTCCACAACACGCCTTTCTTCCGGGTCCTTTGCCGGTTCTTTGGGAGGAGTAGTAACAGTAGGTTGCTTGGTACTCGGTGGTTGGTAGACTCTCCCAGAGCGAGTCAACTGTTGGACCCATGTTGCTACCGGATCACTTGTTTCTTCAGGTGTTTCAACTAAGATTGGAGGCGCCTTCTTTTCGACTTGCGAGACTTTGTTCCGGTAGAAGGCGATCATATTTATTTGCGATGGGTACTTGCTTTGATGGGTGCCCCTCTTTATTGCTTTCCCGCGGTTATACCCAAGCCCCTGCCACCTCGGGTTGTCTTTAAATTGTGGAAAGTGAGCGATTCCCTGATTGTGCTTTCCGAGCCCAAGACCTGGTATAAACTGCATTCGTTCCATCCAGCCCATAACTTTTGGACTAACCATCTCTTGTGACCGTAGGGTAGAGGTTTCATCGACGCATAATCCCAATAAGGTTTCATCTTTGGTCTCCTCGACAATTTTCTGGGATTTTCCAGGATTGTGTTTGATAACTGCGGGTGAAGGCTTTAGATAGCCAAATTTTAACACTTCAACATTTTCCACATCCACAGCGGGTTTAATAAAAAATACAGGATCTGGGAAATCCAAATCTTCCTCGATGGCATTAATTCGGTGATTGGGAAGAGGATTTCTTGTGACATTTAGGGCTGATGGATCAGGAATTCTTTTGCTATCAATTAGGTTTTGAATAGCGTGTCACAGGGCCATGCAACTGTTGGTGGTGTGTCCGAACCCTTGATGGTACCGCAATGCTCATTCATATTCCAATGGGGCGGTATTTGTTGTGGTAACGGCCTCGGGTTCATGGGATATATTATCCTAGCTTCTTTCAAGTGTTCAAAAACCTTTCCCAAAGGTCCCGGCAGTTGCAAAAAGTGTCTATCTCATGAGCGATTTTGATTGAATGCTCTGGGGTTATTGTTGTTGTTACGATACCCTGGTGCAGAATAATTCCCAATGTTCTTCGCAGAGTTTTGATCATAGGGATTGTTGGAATATCCCCTACCATAGGACCCATAAGAGGTGACTTGATTGATGGCTGATGTAGAAGTCTTTTTGTATTGTGATGCGGACTTCTTGGTTTCAGCCTGCTTAGCTAGCTCTTCCTTAATTTCATTGCCAACATGGAGCAAGGCCTTGAACCTACTAAAGAATTGATGTCCCATTTGAGCCCGAATTTCTGGTTTCAAATTCTTAACAATCATTCCCAGTTGCTCCTCCTCATCGAGGCGCTCCACCATTTGGGCTGCTAATTCCCTCCATCTTGTAACAAACTCACTAATGCTCTCGCCTTCCTTTTGCTTAGCCATCTCCAGGTGTTTTCTTGTAACCTTGAGCTCTTTATTAGTCTTATATTGTGACACAAACTCTTGAACGATAGCGGACCACAATTTGACATGGTGCTTTTCAAGGTTCAAAAACCAACTCTGGGCTGGTCCTGCAAGAGTTAAATGAAAAGAATTGGCCAATTCAGCCTCACTGATATCATAAATCCTCATTAAACTGACATAGGATTTCAGATGGAGTTCGGGTGGCGTAGTCCCTGTGAACTTTGGGATGGAAGGCATCTTAAATCCCACCGGATAACGAGCTTCAGGGTATAAGTTATAGCTTTGCATCTGGGTTAAGTCATTCGAACTTTCAGCTACCTTTTAAGTAAGTGCCTTCAATTGTTCCTTGAGCTCGGACAGATCTTTATCCCCCAATAGGTTTCCATTGGTCAAGGGCCTTCCCCTTGAATACTCATTGGTCTTCTTACTGGTTCGTAATATGGATCCCGATAAGGTTCATGGATCGGTTGCATCTGCGGAGGAGCTTGATCGATTGGGTCTTGTTGTAACCAATTACCAACCGGATCATGCATGGCCTTTGGTGGGTTCAATTGTTCAAACGGTGGTGGTACTTCGGTATGAACTGAGAGTGGAGGTGGTGGTGGAATAATCGGAGCTTTCCCTTGGATGCTCTGTCATGCGCCCCTTGGCCAACTCGTCCAGCTTGGCACGAGTATTTTGATTGTCGGTTAAGAGCATGGCCATACTTTGACTCAAATTCATCAACATCCGGTACATATCCTCGGGGTTAGGTAATGGAACATTCGCATTTCCACTTGTACTGGCTAAGTTCAGGTCAACATTCAAAGACGAAGTATGATGTAGCAGTTGACCCCCATGGTGTTATTCTGAGGTATCCCCTGGTTCGGGTAAAAAGGACCGGGTGGCGGATTCGCTGCATTATTGAATTGGTTGTTCACATTCCTGTTCGGTGTGTTCTAATCCATGTTTTTGAAAGAGTCTAGTCTGACAAGTCGCCCGGTACTATCTCTTCCAGCCCACGCAGAGGCCAGGATGGAATGAATATCTGATGCCGAAAAAAATGACAAATTTGATCGCGCGCATTTTCCCAAAAAATAAAAACAATATATCATTTAAAAATTGTCAGATTTTTCTTTAGGCAAGATCGAAAACAAACCAACAGTGACAACTTGAGAGCCCCGTATAGGGGTAGGGTAGGAATAAAATTCCATGGGTTCCCTGACCTTCTATAATTTTGAAAATCCATTTTGAAAAGAGCTTTTTAGAAAAATCATTTGAAAACCACGGGAAGTTCTCTCCTCATGAGTTGCTTTATTCATGGAATCAGTACTTGGAAAGTTACGAAGATTCAGTCTTCATGAATTTTTACCGCAGAGATCGGACAACCTCAGGCCGTACCTGTCGGAACCGCAATGGTATGAATGACAGGGCCTTAGCTAGTTTAGATTCTCACGACTGTCGGTCATTAAAACCATGCAGAAAATCTTTTGTTCTAAGCTGACTCCCCTATATGCAAGTGTGGTTGAATAGGGTAAGGTTTAAGGCTCCCTCCTATTTGGCAGGTCTTACGATATACCTCAAGAGCACAGGTACGTGTAAGGACCTTTTGATATATGTTACGGGTACGTGAGTGTTCTCCTTACTCGATATACCTCGATAGGTACTTGGCCGAGGAGAGTGGTCCCAGACGCTTTTGGCTAGTGCAGACCTGCAAGTCCGCGGCCTAGTCACGACTTTGGCCCCGAGGTCGATAGGGTAAATTCACACTCGCGAAAATGCATGATAGGACGTGAGTGAGTGTAAAATAACAATTTAGCGATTCATTATTTATCAGCGCTTTTAGGGTTTGTTACGGTATTTTACACAATTTTAATTATGAAAAAGATTTTCCTCACATAATTAACAAATAAAGGCATCAGGGTATCCTCCTAGATCGCTTCTATGTTATCCTAAAACTAAGGCTTGCAACCCTATATCTAATAAATAACATGAATCAAATATATGATCCATTATACTAGAGCTTAGTTCTCGACATCCCCAGCAGAGTCGCCACTGTGAGAATCCGGGATAAATCCTCGTGTTCTCGAGTTTTCTTTGTTTTAAAGGAAAATGTGTTTTGTAGAGTCGCCAGTTTGTTTTACAAGAAAACAAACAAAAGATCGTACGAAGGACAATTCAAAACGAATTATCTTTCATACGTTCAAAACCAGAGATTCATTGAAAACTTATTTTGCTAGGGTTCGGGAACTACGTTACGAATTGGGAAGGTGTTAGGCACCCACTTCGCCCTTTCGGTCTCTTAACGGATCATGTATTTAATTCCTATTTTAGATATCTTGCAAGTAGTTTAAATAGTCCTTTTCGGATAAATTCAGTTTAAAACGGTATTTTAAAATCAGACTCGAGCTTTGTGAGCGCCTACGTATTCATTCATAGGATGAAATCAGAGTCTCGTAGTTCTACTTGTTTGGAAACTGTTTTTTGTAATTTTTTGTTTTGTTTCGAAAATGTGTCAAAACGAATTTTAGATTTCTTGTAAAACTTAGAAAGGACTTATTTCGAAAGTAATGGACTTTTTTGCAAGTTATCTAATTTTTCGTATTAAAACTGGTATTGAAATGCAGTATTGAAAGTCAGAAAGGTTATAGAAAGATGTACCTGATATACTTGAAGAAGAAATAAGAACCTTGCCTTGATTACTCCTTCTCTCTCTAGAGCTTTCTCTCTCTAAAGCTTCCTCTTTTCTAAAACCTTCTCTCACTAACTTTCTCCCTCTAACTCTCTCTCTAGAAATTCTCTCAAAGAAGAAACTCTCTAACAATTTTGACAGAATTTCACCTTACTAAAAACACTAGTGAGTGTTGATGATCCCAAATGAGACCCCAAGGGTCCTATTTATAGGGAAATTTTCCCTAAAAATGCTCCAAAAGAGGCTAACCACAGGGGGTAGCTGTAGGGGGTGCGGCTGGAGCGTGCGGTTGGTGGCTACGGCTAGGGCGTGCGGTTGGGGCGTGCGGCTAGGTGCCAACTGCACGGCTGACAGGTAGCCATACGGTTGGTATGTGCGGTTGGGGGCTGCGGCTGGCTTACAAAAATGCACAAAAACACTCGGAAAAAACTCGATTTTCTAACAGGGCACTGTCCCGCACCCCACGACCTGACCGGGCAGGTCGATCCCCATCCTAGTAAGCGAAGAGGTAACAATGGTCGTATCAGACTCCTAACGGATTCGGAATTGGAGTCTTTCCTAACGGTCTTCTATATGCATGATGACTTAGGGCTAAATGCAATATGCTCGTTTTGAGAAAAGCAGTGTGTTCACACGAGAGTCGTGGATTGAGGTGTTCACAACAGTGCAAATATATATATATATATATATATATATTACTCAAAAAAATGCTAAAAAAAATAAAACACCAATAGATTCTGTTATTTTTTTTTCAAGCAAAAGAAAACTGTTTTTTTTTCAAAAAACAGAAACCTTTTTTTTTAAGCAAAAAACATAAACCCTTTTTTTTCAAGCAAAAAACATAAACCCTTTTTTTTCAAGCAAAAAAAAAAATTTCAAAAAAAACAAAAAATGATTTATTTTTTTTCAAAAAACAGAAACCTTTCAAAAAAAAACATGTATATAAAACACATGTGGATCTAAATATATAGTGGTGAATCAGTGTATACATGTATATGGACTGCTTGCATACCAATATCATATATATAAATTTATATAGCAGATCTATACATGCGAAAATCATATATACACATACATGCGTGATTATGTACGAAAACCAACCTAACCCCTCTGATACCAATGTTGGAAAACTAATACAGTACATGTATCACATACCTGTATACGCAGTGGAATAATATGGATCGTCAGTGATTGGCTTTACAATACTCGCGTTGTATAGCTTTACACGAACGGCCACCATTATGCCCACAGCTTCAATTACTCCCAATTGAAAACCCTAGAATGTGCTTGAGAAGAGATAGCGGCTGCTTCCTAATGTGTTGTGTGTTATCTTATGTTATTTAGGTCTAAAGACCTAAATATATATCATTAGGTTTAAAGGGTTTTAAAATCCTAAGGCCCACTATGAGTGTCCCTATTGGCCCGTTCCAATAGGTCCAAAAACCAACAAGTGGTTTAACAATTTAGTTAAAGTTCAATTTAAGAATTTTTTTCACAACTGAAAGTATTTCAATATTGTGTGTGCATGTATACTATAATAAGCTACACCATACCATTATTTACTACAAATTAAAAAGAATATCAAGTGATTATCATATTAATCATCGTATATATAATTAATATAATAATATTTGATGGATTATCGATCCTCAATACAACAAAAAGAGAAGTACCCACTATATCATATAAGAGGAAGGTAAATGACAGAACTTTTTCCTTAAGTCACCTCTTGGCAGCTCCATACTAAATAACACGCATCTCGTAAATTGTGCACCATTGAAAGTGTAAATATAATTAATTTAAAAACAATAATAATAATTAAAAAAAAAGCATTGGTCACTAAGACAAAGCTCAACAAGATGATAAATAATTATCATAATCACTAAAATGGTAGAAAAAATAAGGGGAAGAGATAAATTTGTCAAAAATACACGTTAACGGTGTGCTTGGTAACCCAGTTCCACAATTCGAAATTGAAATTGAAATATATTGGACAAAATTTAGCTCTATTTCCAATTTCAAATTTTAAAATTAGATTGCGAAACACCCATAAGCAGCTTTAATTAGGAATAGAAATGAGGCTCCCTCTAATGTTACAAACGGTAGCATCGCCATCAAGAACAGAACAGATGTACCTTAAACCACTGTTTGGACTGTAAATAAAATATCCTTCTTTGGATTTAAGCAGAATATCCTCATCCTTCCAAAAACCCAACACTTGAGTACGGCAATCAAAAACATTACTCCACCTAGGCGCCCGTATACCAAACCTGTACTGCCTGCTCCACTCCTGGTTATCATAATCCTTCATCACCCATATCTCAATTCTTTCTTCCATTGATAAATCAACCATTCCAACTTCACCCTTAAACTCAATCAGCTTAAATAAATCAAAATAGTAACAACATTCATCAGATGCGACGAATTTCGGACAAGGAATCAACGTGAATTCCTCCTTACTAAAATCAAATCTAATTATAGTACCCTCCAATATTCCATCAACAACAAGTGGATCCTTAATCCAATGAAGAAACCCATGTGAAAAAACCGGTGAACCGGATATAGGATAGAGAGGAACTTGGTTAATTTCCCTCCATAAACCAGTCCCCAAACAATTCACCTTTGCACCCAATTTATAGCTCGAAAAATCCAGTTCCTTGAAGAATACGCAAACCATCTTCAAACTATGGGTGATGTTATCGAAACCCAATCCGTATTTGCTCAAATACGCTAGTTCAAGGCAAGGGATGTCAGGAGGTGGTAGTTTGCGATACTGTTTCTTGAAGGGGTTTGATATAACAACAGCCCTGTCTCGGCCGTTTTGGACAAAGTAAAGTAGCCCGTTGGATGAGCCCTCAAGATTTAAACGAGTAGTCGAAAATGGGAGGTTCATGAATTGTGTGGTGGGTTGTAAAACCTTGCCGTTTTCTTGGAGTAAGTGGATGGTTGTAAAGGTGGGTGATACCTTGTCGCCGTCTGGATTAGGAGAGAGTACAAGTGTTGTTGCCGGCTGTGCTTTTTGGGATTGTGTAGATAAGTGGATGGCGGGGAGAGACGGATGGTCTATGATGACGCACCATAGTTTAGAGACAGACCTTAGTTGAAGAAGTTGCTTTACTTCTAGTCTTGAGAAGATGTTGAAGATTAGGTCTTGAGGAAGAAGTTCATCCATGGCTAAACTGCATGAGGAGGGCTATGTTATACTCACCTACTTATATATATATATATATATATATTGTGACAGCCAATAAGAGAATGGCAAAGGTGATGATACCAATATACAGCGACTCTCCTTGCTTGCCTTTGTCGTTGCTTTCAAGGGCTTTATTGGACTAAACCCTAAAAACAAATGAAGAATGATTTGTATATTTGGTGTGTTTACAAATCCTTCAAGGATTCCTTGCCATATTTATTTCCTTGACATAAACAATATAATAAATCTTGCAAATTGAAAATAAATTGTATCTAGTTATTGATTATGTTAAAATTAGTAAAAAAAATTTTTTAATCTAAAATGTTGAAACAAATCTGAAACTTTAATATATATATTTTTCGAGTTAAATAACTTATTTTGACTTGAAGAACTTATGATTTAGAAGAAATTTCATCTACAATCAAAGGTTGAAACAAATTTCACATACAAAAAAGGAGGGAGAACTCTACCTTGTGTTTTTAACATAACCAAAAAAGAAAAAAATTTGTAGGGTTATTTGGTTTTTGGCCCCCATTAATTGTGCCATAACTAGCTTTGGTATTCAAAATTTACCATATTATAGCTTTGACCCCCATTTTAGACGATTTCCATCCAAAAGTCCTTCAAACTAATTGTAAACTTAACTTTTATTTGAATGTCGTAAAATACCCTCATCTTTAACTAAGACAAGATTTTTTTTTTTAACCATTTCAATGATGCCCCAGCCCCTCTTCCCACTCTCTGATCAACATCCTTCGCTCCTCTTCCACTCTCTCATCAACAACATTGGACAGTTTCCTCTCTAATGTCTTGATGCTAGAGATTCTTAATTAAGGAAAAAGCAAACTCTTCAGTCAATACTGTAGAAACTCTTCAGTCAATACTGTAGAAACTCTTCAATCAATAATAAACTAATTACGTACTTTGCCAAGGATGTTCCAAGTAATATTCCCAGAACATGGAGACTTGTGGGTACGTTTTCATTGGCTTGGTGTTAAAGGCCTCTGGAGCAATGTGAGCTTGTTCGTGTATTGTCAACAATTCCTTCCCCAACTCTACCAATTTACCTTGGATTTACATATATATATACTTATATATCAACAAAAGGGTCCTCTGTTTTGAGCTTTGACCCACAATGTCGGATTCCTCATCGGCAATGAAAAAAGAAAACAGAAGCCTCCTTTGGTGGTGGGCCTACATCGATGGTAGAAGTGCCAGTGATGCCACCAGCAAAGAGTTCGAGGTGTCATGAAATTCCAGTGAGATTGAAGGTTATTTTAGAAAGAGAAATTTGATATGTGTTGTGTGTATAATTACTTTAGTGAGAGAAAATGGGAGCCGTTGATGAATTTTTAGTGAGAAAAAAAACCCACAAATCATCCACCGAATTCATCTAACGTGAATTTCCCCAAAAAAATTGAACAAAAAAAGAGCAACAAAGTAGAGAGATGGGGAGAATGTGGACTACACTCAACCCACAATGGTAGAGCTCCCAATATGTATATATAATATTTAATATTTACTCATATATATACATTACATATATATATATATATATATATATAATTTAAAGCAAGCAACAAAATATGTGATGAAGCCCTGCCATGGCGAAATCGATGGCGGCAAATGAAGGCAAATGAAGGCAAATGAAGGAAGAGGAGAAGAATATGTGGTGAATGATTTAATATTATATTCTGCTCCTTCATCTTCTTCTTCTTCTTCTTCTTCTTCTTCTTCTTCTTCTTCTTCTTCTTCGTTTATTTTTTATTTTTTGCTATTTGATCTTCTTCATTGGGCTTTCGTCATCCTTTTTCTCCCTGCTTCATCTTCTTCATTGGGGGCTTTGGTTAAGTGATTTTACTTTAGCCATATTATTTAGGAGGGTATTTTCGAGCATTTGAAGTAAAGTAAAGGTCAACAAACGGTTTGACTCTCATTTGGATGGAAACCGTCCAAAATAGGGGGTCAAAGCTACAATATGGTAAATTTTAGGTACAAAAGCTAATTATCGCACAATTAATGGGAGCTAAAAACCAAATAACCCAAAACTATATGACAATTGAGAAGAGAAATAATAGAGTGAGGATTTCTATATAACAAAAAAGAAACTTTGGGGGCAAAGCAAATTCATTGAAACCAAACAAATAGCTAATTAGGCAAAATGATAAACTGTTTATTTTAATTATTAAACTAATCTATTTTAGCTAATCTAAAATAAGTTAGTGACTCCCTTAAGTCTTAATGGCATAGTCGGTGCATGCTAATTAGGACCGGAGCATTACAGTTTCTAACCGTGAATTCTATATTAAGAGTTATATAGAGGCTACATTTGATAAAGTATGTGTGTTCAATTGGGCAAAATAAATGTCTGAAAACGCCCCAAACGACTTCAACAAAATAATACAGTAGAAAAACAGGACACTAGTGTAACACTAATCCCTAATCAGAATAATACGGTAGAAAAGCAGGAGCCTGGTGTAACACTAATCCCTAATCAGTAATAGTGGCTGCATTTTGTTCATGTCACTGAGTCATTATGTAATTAAATTTAAGTGTACTCTGAACTAACCCATGCTTATAAAACCACCAAAATTAACTTTTAAGCACATTTTTGTCCAGCACTAAATGACAGACCGACCCCGCCAATATGACCAAAACGGAGTTTGGCCCAAGTAATATGGGAACTTGGTGCATCTCACACGGCTATTTTGGTGCGCCAAATATTAATTTGCTCTATGTGCTCACACTTTCGCTCTAGCCATCAAACAAGACCACCTATTTTACTTTTCCAGATACATCTTTCAACTTATCATTTGTTTCCTTGGGAAACAGGACTCCAATTCATCATTGATTGAATTATTGACAAAGTTGAATCAATGTGACACCCTTCCGTTGCTGTGCCAGGGAAAACAGAACATACGAAGATGTTGCACGGCGTTTACATCTTATTTTCCTACACAACTTCGCATGGCTAGTTTATATAATTCCAATGACGTGTTAATAACCTTGCTGTTCATTTTCAACAAAGAGAGTAGATTTGCTTCACTCTATTTTACGGTGTGCTCGCTCTAGAGGGGCCAGATCCACGTTCATGGACTAAATCAAATACATTCTGACCGGCCATTATCACTACCACCCAAGCGAGTGAGAGAAATTAGTTAACTGCAGCAAACAAATTGATAGCCACAAACCATATAAAAAGAGCATAAATCTGTAGTATCTAATCTTTTCATTTCTGTTACTAAAAAATGCTGAAAAAATCTTCAAAACTCTGCAACAGCTCATGCAATTTTACACAAAGCTATGTCAGTTAGCCAGTCATACATACATTAGTATTTCAACTAAACCCTCAACGAAAGGGAAAAAGATCAAGTATCCAGAAGAACTCAGCGGAAGATCCAGTTCTTCTGTCTAGCCGGGACTACAGAAAAACGAATGAGAATTTGCGCGAGGAATTCACGGTTTAGGTTTCTTTGGTGGGCCCATATCCCCAGCATCGGACTTCCGCTTTATTCCCAAGAAGTGTTCAACCTGCAAGATCACAATGCATATGTACATATATCAATTACAAGATATGACACACTCAAAAAGTAAAATTGTAACCTCAGACAGACGAGACAGATTTTAGTAAAACAAAGCAGACAACCACCAAATTCTGACTGAAGAAATACTTTTTCTATTGAAAGATTTCTGGGGGGAATATCTTGAAGATGGAGCGGTTAATGTGCAGAGTACTGAGATTTACATTAGTTTGATTCGGGAAAAAACATCAAACCCTTTAAATAAAAGGATTTTGGGACGAGTTTGGCAGAAAATTTTCTCTTTCAAGTACCAAATTAAGACTACATGTTTGACTTCAAAACTTTTTTTTGAGCAAAATTAATGTCAGGTCATTTCCCTTTTGGCACCCATTTATTTCTCTATATTCCCCTTTGGCACCCAAAGTTTACATTAATTCACCTTAGTCACCCATTTCGACGGTTTCCATCCAGTCAAACAGTTAAAACCCTTTTTCAATATCAAAACTATCCATGTGCCTAGATTTAAATGGAAGCAAAGTCATTTTCACAAGGCCGTGTCTCACTCGATTCACATCCAAATGATGCAGTTCACGTAAGGTTGAAAACATCTTGCAGCATAGATTATATATATGCCAATAATATTCAATAATAAGCTATTAATATGCCTCTAAATCTCTGTTTAAGTTGCGAAAGAATCATATTTTTAGAACAAGTTTCGCAAAACTTGGGCATGAGTTTTAGAAAGAAATGAGGGTATTTACTGGACTTGGTGATGAGGGACGTGATAAGATGTATTTAAGTTGTATTAAAATATATTTAATACTATTCATTTGTATTTAGAATATTAATTAAGGTAATTTAGAGAAGTTTGGGATTACTCTTAGAATTAGGGTTCTAATAACATTTTAGTACTAGTAGAAGTCGGGGTTTTTTAGGTGCATTAGTAGTAGTTGAATGATTAAGAATTGAGTTAGTTTAGTTTCTTCTTCCAATGTGTGCTCTTCTTCTTCGTTCACCCATCTCTTTGTTGCTAGGGCAGGTTTCCTAACAACTGCTCTGCATCACTCTGGGCTTTCTGTCTTAAGTGGCTTGTTGAGGGAAGGAGAGAGGGAGCAAGGGGGAGACAGGGGAGCTCTTGAAGCTATTGCTACTGAGTGTGGAATAGAGAAGTGACCCTCAAATTATTAAGCTTTAACTTTAAGGGCTTGTTTGGTTTGAGTTTTAAATCATTCCCAGATTGCTAAATTCCATTCCAAAAAGATTCCGATGTTTGGTTCAAGTTTTGGGCTAAGAATTCATCATTACAGGTATGGAGTATTCCTTCAAAGTTCTCCCTCTTAAATGGATGGGTAATGAGGATTACTCTAGGTATTCTCTTTTAGATTATCTCCTAAGATTTCCTCTTTAAGACCAAAATATATTTTTTACTTACCAAGCTAGGTTTTTTTTTTTTCAAAAGAAAAAAATATTTTTTTTTGTTACTAAATTTTTTTTGTTTTATTATTATTGTCTTTTTCTTTTTATTATTAAAGACATACGACAACTTTCAGTTCTTAACAACAAAAACTTAAATTTTACCTTTGTAAAATTGTTAGGACTTGTTGTAAAATGAATAACATATTGGTAATTCACATGTATTTCACTCTTATTCTTGTTTGAACCAAACATAGAGAGTTAATAAACATTCCAAGAAAGAAGAATTTATGTCCAAACCAAACACAGGCAAGGCGTCCTAGATGCCAGGAGAAAAGCTTTCTAGGAATCTAGGATGCCCATTCGATTCCCATAACTCAAACCAAACGAACCCTAAGGGGGATCTCTAATTTGCCCAAGTTCTATAGTCCCTTGTTTAGAAGTTACCAACTAACAGGAGCCTTGATGGTGCAAAAGGGTGTTCATTGGTGGGAGCAAAACTTCAAGTTGAGCAGTATTGGATACCCCCGCAGTCACTATAGATGTTACAGGATGGTAGGAGCTAATGAGGCAGTTGCTTTGATCTCTCTACTCCGAAAGATCTTGAATAGCATCCTAATTTTATTGTCTTCTAAATTAAACCAATGATTGAAAGTTTGATTGGAAAAAGATTATGGGATGTCTTGCAGATGGGTGCTTTGAGGGTAAAAAGGATCAGGTAGCAAAATGTTGTCTAGAATCCAACTTGAAAAGAAAGGGTGAAATGGGAATGGGAACTTTTATTATACAAGCAATACATGGACACATCCAATGTTTGGCCTTGTAGGTGGTGGTGTGTGTTGGGGGGTGGAACGGGGTTCCCCAGGGTTGAGTGACAACTTTCTTGCTAACTTTGCAACACCCCTGTCTCTCTCTTCTTATTTGAAATCTTTTGACAGCGCTGTATGCTCCTTATTCTTGATGAACTTGCGCAACACTCCATTTATACATCTTTTCCCAATAATTTTACCCGTAAAAAGTTATTACTTATGTTGAGGATGTAAGCTATTAGTTACTTCTAGTTAATGGCATCTGTAGTAATCATATTTACTCCAACTCAGAAAAGAATTTTTTTGATTATCACATGGTTTTAAAGCTATGTATAAATGTGACTCTTAATTCACGAACCGAACCACAAAAAAAGAAAGCGGGGTTATTAATTGCACTCACCTTCCTGTCTCCAAGCATAGGTGTCAAGCCACCAGGGAAGTCCTTCTCAACAGTAGCGAAACCACTTCTAGGATCACTTGTTTGCCTGGAAATGATAACAAGTAAATGAATTGAGTACAGAGCTTTTAAAAATGATGACTGTATTAAGACATCTAGTCCTTCATATTGCATCATCAATTTGGTTCTAATGATAATGTCACATAAATGGCACAGTATACAATAGCATATCAATCATCACAATATTGCATTTCAAGAATTTATATATATATACACATAACAGGGGGGACAAAAGTGACCATTCTTTTAAGCTATTTACGGACTTCCCTTTTCAGGGGGTGAATGGTTCACTTTTGTGATTAAATTTGGTGATGAGATATCCATGATAAGTAAATCATCCCCATCAAATTTCGTCAAGAACTCAGCCATTTAGTTGATATCAATGGTCAGAAAAGTATGGCTTGACACTCGACATTTAGCAACAGATTTTTGGTTGCTCAAAACAACAGGGAATTTGGGAAGTCAGAAATTTATTTTATTTTATTTTATTTTAGTAAGAAACAGAAATTTCATTGCCACAGAAAAGAAAGATCGCAATATAATGTAGAGGGGACACGACGTCCCCAACTGAGAACCCTAAAAACAAAACATCAAAAACAGCTACAAACTAGGGATCTCAAATTTCCACCTCTTTGATAGAAAAAGGAATCATAGTCCCGAGTGACATCACTCTGCCTTTTCTCAACGGCTGCCAACTTTTCCTAGTACTAACAGCTCTATATTTAATGTCGCATAAACTAGCTGTCTATTGATCTTTTAACCCTAGTGCCTTGGGTCAGTGAAAATGAATGATTTGTTTATGTGAGGACACATTTTCATGTACAAGGATGATATGATCATCTGAAAACATCATCAAACAAAAGTTGAGCTGTATGTTCAAAAGCATTCCCCCAAGTAGGCATACAGCCTTCTCAAGCTAAAAACAACTTATTGCTTATGCTTCTACGCTGACATCAAGTAGCACGAATAATCTGGAAAGTGTATCAATGGAGAGAGAGAAAGAGAGAGAGAGAGAGAGAGAGAGAGATGGTTCAGATTTAAACTCTGTTCCTTTTTTCATATAACCCAAGTTATCCAAGCCTATTAATAAAACTTGACTAATTCCCAATGGTATATTTAAACAATGAAATCGTAAACTGAAATGTAAGAGATGTGACCCTATGAGGAGAAGAGGACTGAAACTCCTGTCCGTCCCCTTGGGGTTGGATTTAGAACTAGCATTCCTACTTAAAAACAAATAAATAAACATATAGATCATGCATCCCGATTCCTTACCCGTACAACTTAAGCCACAAAATACCTTTGACAACTTCAATCTATATGCTACAAGTCCCCGTGGATCTATATGGGATACTAAAATTTAAAATTATTGATCTATACACAATATAAGTCTCCTGAGGCAATATTTGAAAAGGAGCATGAGACCAACGCCTTGATGCCCTCTTCGAGGCAAGGCATTAATTTTTTATTTGAAACCTACGCCTAAGTTAGATTCATCGAGTCCTATGCCATAACTCAGTGAGGAGTACGCCTGAGTCTTTATGCCTTAGAGGCGCACAAGGCCTTTACCTCTAGTGAGTGGTGACTGCGCCATTTTGTGTACAAGCCGTTTAAACCCCCAAAAGAACAAGATAAGATGCTAATTATACCTATCTCCGTTCAAATCAACTCACAGCTTGAGAAGGGGTTTCATATCACACTACTGAGCAAGAGTTTCGCACTCAACTGAGTGACTGACAAGGGTTCAAATTGCACTAACCTGAGAAAAGGTACCTAATTTGTCATATATATATATATGGGGACGGAGTTTAGGAGGACCAATTTTTTGTTCCTCGAATGCAGACCAACCATTTTGAGGGGGTAAACGGATTAATTTTTTGATGAAACTAGGTTTAGATGATCTCCATGATTAGTAGATCATCTCCACCAAATTTCATCGAAAAAGTCAACTAGCTAAACATCTAAAATTTTAACGGCCAGAAATGCGCATATATATAAATTTCTTAGTTAACCCACCTCCCGCTCCCAGTTTACTTTTTCGATGAAATTTTGTGGAGATGATCTACTAATCATGGATATCATCTTCACCAAGTTTCATCAAAAAATTCATCTATTTACCCCCCTCAAAATTGTTGGTCCACATTTGAGGACAAAAAAATTGGTCCTCTGAAGATGCTTCCCCATATACCCCATATATTTTGTATACATGTACATTTGAATTTTAATATACGTATAAAATACGTCATGTATTACATGAGCAAGGGTTGCACTTCACGGTACAAGGGTTTTAGATAGCAATAAGCAGACCAAAGGTTCTTAATCTGTTATATGTATGTAACTATGTATTTAGCATTCATACTTAAATAATAATATTACAAATTACATACAGGTCATGCTATATGTTTCACGACCTATTACAAACGTATAGCATTTTGTTATAATACATCTTTTTATGATGACGTTAACCTTAGTTATTCTGTCGAAGATTAAAGGAATCTTATGCCTGCAGAAACATGAGTAAATGAATTCTAGTTATTTTCAAAAAGATCAGGATTGCCGGATGGCCGAAATAAAAAGTCGGCATATCTATATTGACTTATTGTGTTGGTGACAATCATTTTGGAGTTTTTAGGTATGCTAACCATTGCATAATACTTTTCTAATGTTACAAATGATTTTTAACAATATTTTGGTTATTTTTCAGAAAAATTTGAGGCATACACCTCCCTTCGCGCTGTTACAACACCTCAAACCCACCTTAAAACGTTTTTAATCATTGCTCCAAGGCATGTATACGATTCTAAAATATACAAAGGAAGCAGTTATCCAAGTTTAAATCCTATTAAAAGATCTTACACCTTAATCAATAGAACGGCAATTTTCTTGTATGTGCTATTTATGAAGTGATTTATCTGTATGGTCATTAAATTCTCAGCAATGATTTAAAACATAAATCGACAGAGCAACGAAGTGAAAGTCAAGCATACCCGGGTTTGACATTCCCACTAAGAACAAGATAGGGCGTCTTCATTTTAGCCTGAGCATCCCTCATCCTCTCCGCAGATAATGATGGTGTATCTGAATTCCTCATTTGTTTAACCTTCTGCTCCTCCTCATATTGCCTCATGCGCTTTTCTTGTTTCATTTTCCCAGGACCCTTTCCGTGAAATTTATGTGAAAGCAGCCTGAAGGATTCTTTCGGAGTCAACTGGTAAAAACAGGGGGAGAACTTTAATAAGTTAACAGGAAGAGAATGCCTAGCTTCAAGGTTAAAAACTGAAAGAGAAAATGTATTGCAAGTCCTTCACAATTAACTGCATAGAAAGGACACATAACTTTGCCCCAACACAGAGGATTTCCCCAACATTGAAAACCTTTCAATGTTTTACCATTATAGGGACCTGAACCGCCAAGTTCAGATTAGTAACTATAACAAGAGTTAGCATAGTCTCATGTATTCCCCACGCCCCTTCTTTTGAATGGTCAATTATACCCTTACCACAAATTTTTGTTCTCCTTACCAATTTTTTTATTACCTCTCAAGTATGAGTGGCTGCCAAGCCTCACCAACCACGACTATCACTGATTGCTGCCCACCACAGAAGCTCCAGTGACTTCATCAGAGCTCCGGCAACAGCCCAACCAACACCAAATCCCCAATGGTTACTCTCTTCAGTGACCTCATTAATTGTGCATTTATGCGTGCGTATACAGAATTATGCATCTATATATGCAGAGATTTTTAAATGAAACAAAGGGGGAGAACAAAAAACTGATTGTGGATAGTACAGAGGTGGGCTTTTGGGTGGGTGGCGGGCCCTTTTTTTTTTTTACTACAAAACAACGGAAGGGTATTTAGGTAAAGGAAAGGAGTGTCCTTATTTTGAAATAGGAAAGTAAGGTGTGCTTCCTTTGGATTTAATTGTGGAGGACTGGAGGACACCCATTGCCTCAATAATATATTTGACCCGAAACTAACAGAATGGAAGTGAAGTGAGAGATAAGAAATCGTCTAAGAAAGTACTTACAATTCGTCCATATTCATCTGTCCTCTCAATGCGTATCTCCTTTGTACCATCGTTCTCATAAATCCCAACAAGTTTGCTTTTTTTCTTGTCCATGTTCCGACCACCCCATTCAATACCTTGATCAAGTGATCCTCGGTCTTTAAGTAGCCTTAGTGCGCCTGATAATCCCTTTCCAACAGCAACTTCATGAATTGTTTCATCTGGGACTATCTCCTCTTTATCCTGATTTGTGGGGGCTTCTTCTTCAGTAGTCTCTTTCACCTCAGTCCAGCCACCATCATCGTCTTTTTGATCTTGACCAGAGATTTTTGGTACTACATCTTCCTCCATAAAAACATCTTCACCATCAGGCTTATGAGCTTCTGAAAGAGCAAAAGCAACTAAGGTTTAAATTCAAGAAATATGAAACAGAAAAATAAAACCCACACATGATATACTAGAGACATCAATGAGAAAGAGTTGCTAAATTGTATTGTAATTTTTTAACAAGGTCGACCCCAAATTACACTTGGATACTTGTTTCTAGTTCTGACAAGCACTAAAATGGCTACTACCTGAGCAATAACTCCTAGCATCTAACATATTCCACAGCATATGTGAATGTAGACTTGCATTAACATATGCCATGCATCTAAGTATAACCACTCAAATTATTTTTTTTATAATAACTAGATTACCCTGCAAACGCATGCGCGACTCTGTATACATCTAACTCAAAGAAATTAAATAACAAACGTACCCTGGTGGCTAGAAATAGTTATATCTTTCTTATGAATGAGGATTCAAATCCTATTGCAAGCATATATTTTTTTGTAAGAGCGATTTCAAGCTTGGGGGTTGGAAGCTTCGATAACTTGCTGCTCCTGGCCCGTCCTCTTGGCACCTTTGGAAGGCAAGGAGACACTATTGGATGATTCTAGGGGCCCCCTCTTGCACTCAAAAACTAGGCCTTCCAAGCTAAATCACTCAAATCAATAAGCTTTTTGATTGATTCAGGGCACCCCCAACTTCTTAGAACCCATTGAGGGGGCCTCGGCATCAGGAAGTTTTTCTGAAAGGGTAGTCCTTTTCAGGAATCGGGGTCTGGACACCTAGCATGAAGCAAAGCTCATTTTCCTAATCAGGGAAAAGCGGCGCACACAAAAATGTAATAAGAGGAATTTGGAGTTATTGGAGCCTTGCCTGGATCATTGCATGATTTATTAGGCTTGGATTGGCAGTTTAGTGGAAATAAGAAGAAATCAAAATTGTTATGGAGATGTTGTTGCTTGGCATTAGCTTGGGGAATTTGGCATGAAAGGAACGCTAGAATATTTGAAGATAAATATTGCGAAGCCGGTGAAGTATGGTTTAAAATCAAACAGTTAGCATCATTTTGGGCCATCTCTTCGAAACTGTTCGGATCTTTATCGGTCTCAGATTTATGTGGGAATTGGAACGCAGCTATCCTGTAGTAGCCTTGTTTATGGCTCCATCTTTTCATTGTTGTTTGGTTTTTTGTAACGCTTGGTTTTTTGTAGCCTTTTCATATTTCTTGAGGGGCTTTGGTGGACTACTGGTTCACTAAAGATGTAATCTATGTTGTATTGCTTTAATTAGTTTTTAATAAAAGCATTTTGTTTCTGATCAAAAAAAAGAAGAATGATATGATGAATAGGAGGCACTCCCTTTTTCCTTGCTACGCTTCGGTTGCTTTATGAAGAAAAATATTATGGGGTAAAAATGGAAATCAAAAGTATGACAGCATCAAAACGATTGAAATCTGCATTTATATAATAGCATAGATGGAACAGCAGGTAATGTACCTTCATCAAGCTGGAGACCCCAAACAAACTCTTCCATCTCTGTGAAAACAACTTTATTTTCTTGTGACTCTCCAGGTACATTGTTGTCATTGTCGGTGGTGGAATTATTGCTAGTGGAAGAAGCCAGGAGAGCAAATGAAGTTGGACCAGTAGCCCCTCCATCGTCTTTCTTTTTCAGAGCTAACCTTCTCGCCCTATCCAAAGATTTACGGAGATCTTCATCGTCATCATCAAAAACTGGAGTATCATCTTCCTCCATTTGTATAGGGAGAGTTTTCTCTATTCGTAGCGCTTTAGATGCCTCATCTGCCCTAGCATATGCTGATTGGTAAGCAGTGCTTCTCTTTTCGGCCTCTAATCTCTCTTGTTCCTCTTTAAGGGCTTGCCTCTTCCCATCATTACGAGAGCCGAGATCACCGACCCCCAATCCTGCAGTGACGGCTTCTGCTTCAAGGGCATTCAAATCCAGCTTATGTTTCTTTCTCAAAGACTTCTTTTTCTTAGGCTTTTTAAACTGAAGCATTTCTTCGTGAGTATAATAGTCTGATGAGGTCTTCCCCATTGAAACAAGATCTTCAACGTGATTGCGTGGGCGAACACCCTCTATCCTTTTACGGAGCTGCAATAAAGAACGTGGACTTTTATCAAACTAATAAATTTTAACAATGAGTTGTAGCTGATATGGTATCACTATCCACCTTCCAAAAGAGTGGCAGGGTTCGAACCCCACTAGGGGAAATTTAAATTCCCTTTAAAGGGCATCTTGACAGGGGAGAGGCGTACCCAGTAGTGCACCTCATGGCTCAATTACATTTCACAATAAGTTTTGGTCTAATCCTTGACTAGAGATTGAAAACAAAAGAATCTCAATGCTCAATGCCATCACAAAAAATAAACCCCCCCCCCCAACCTCTAAATATATTTATACCTCCTCCAGTTTCTTCTCTGCTTCTCCAGTGAATCGTCCATTGGCATCCAAAGTAACTCCCTGGAAGAAAATATGTCAGTTGAGCATAAAATGTACGTCACCACTACTTACAGAAATACAAACTTACAAAGATAAGGGCTTAACCTCATCTGCAACCGGATCATCATACTGTGGAAGAATTTTCTTCTCAGAACCAGGCTCATCATTAAACCTACAATGGCAGAATCAACAATGGCATTTAGTTTTCTGCAGTACATCAGCGGGTGGTTGTATTTAATGCAATATAAACTCACTTGTCAACATAAATCCCCGTTTTCTTTTTCGCAGCCTTATAAGCCTCGCTCCTCTGCTTCTGCTCGCCAATTTCCACATTTTCAAGCATATCAACATCTGTATATACAACATAACGTCATTCAAAGAAATTTGGGTGCATCAACTAACGAATGATATGAGAGGAATGCACGAGAATTAAAGTCTCACAGAAACTATTTACCTTCATTGATGTCACCATTGGCAAGTATGCTCTGATCTTTGAGTGTCAAAACAACTGCCCCACCTTCAATTACTTTGTCAAGCCCATGAAGAACTTTAACCCCCGATAGGTCCTCTGTTAACACATTTACAAGTCAAATGTAACGCCAAAAAATTCATATAGCAGGTAGAGGAAAGCATCATTCTAGAATAACATGCCTTATGCACTACAGATACCATAGAATGGTAGATTGTAGAATGGAAGTCCCACAAATTTCCCTTATCATCATTCTACTCAGTGGAGGAAGGACACTACGGCTTGTGGGGGACTGGTGGCTTAAGAGTTAAGACCAAACTTGGATTTGGAAAAAAAAATAGCATAAATATAGTATTATTTTTTTAACAGGGTAGGGGTAGAAAAAAACAGCGAATGACATTCGATTACAGGAGTTATCTTATTACAAAAAAAACATGCATTTATGACATGGTTTGCCAACCAAAATATCTAATTCAGCACCTTTCATATTTCTTTTTTCCTTTTGTAGAGATACAATTAGTTATTTTAGTATGCCTCTCTATTTGGAGACACAAAGTTATCCAATTTGCAAAGCCACAATCAGATAATATATTGTATTATTTGAGTTTTCACCAGACTTGGTAATGATATATTTGAATTACTTGATGTCAGTAGTTCAAACAAGAAAAATGCATGCACAAGAACACGTAGATCTCTATTACAAAGTATATTGTGTTCGCCGAGTTGCCCTTGCTAGTTTAGGTGGCTAACAAAGTTGAAGCACATAAAATGTGTGGAAAATTTAAGTTGTAGTAGACAATAATTACTACAATTTAGTTTTGCACTTCCTGGCATCATTTGAGTCCTCGTTCGGCCACCTCACCAAAGCTCTGACAGGACCTGAAATTTGGCAGTGGTTGCCAGTGGGGAAAATATATTTTTGTAATAAAAAGATGGAGATATTTTAGGTATTTGAAAACAAAATGGAAGGACACATGGCGCAATGAGTGGTTAAAATAAAACATTGGACTTTATTTCCTTTCTCTGAGAAAATATTGCTTACTGCTACTCAAAAGCCCCCAAAAGATTGAAATATTGCCTCCACCACTGATTCTACTTCTGTCAGGCTAATATTTTAACAATTTTGTTATTGCATATTCAGATGTAACATATAAGTAGATTTTAATGAATAAAGCATACGACACAATCACAAAAATTCCACCCAGCCCACTACTTTCCTCATGACTACTGAGAGATGTAATATATTATACCTTCACCCCACTTCCATGCTTTTTCAAATTGGGCTTCTAGCTGCTTTGTTTTGCTATGTGCAACTATGAAGCACGGACACTCTCTTGTAGGCCACGTGTCGGGCCCAACACTTGTCAGACACTCCAACACTCTCCGGTACTCTCTTTGACGCTTGAATTTAATTATAGTCTCTAATACTTGATAATTGATTTAAATGGCTAATACTCCTAGTGCTTTCTTTATTGCAACATCAACATGATGATGATGAGGCAACTAAGCCACTTTTTATATTCCCCTTTTGTTTTCTATCATTCTATGGAACAATTTAGTCTATAGATGCTTTTTGATGCTTTAATTATGGAACAATTTAGTGATCATGTTTTGAGTATTTGGGTTATTAATGCAATATAGTTTCATTTTATTGAATTCTTACATATTTACAATGCTTATTGCATATATAATTAATTAATTAAGAACATGTCCCCCCAGGCATCGTGTCCTACATTTTGGAAAAATTGCGTATCACGTGTCGCGTGTTGTGTCGAAACGTGTGTCACGTGTCAAGTCTATGCTTCATAGATGTGCAATCTACTTTTCACTTATACTAGAATCATTCCTTTGTTTTAAATTTGCCATGTACTTCGAAAACTTCTTGTTTCATCTTATATGTTTCTCATTGTTTAATATGACATACATGACAAATGAAACTGCAATAAAAATAGGTTTGAGTTTGAAGTGCATGAAAAATTAAATTATAATAACACAATATAAATGAAGGACTATATTGCATGTTCAAAGCAATCAATTGATTCAAATTCAAGGTTAACAATAAACTCCCCGCAAATCAAATGGTTATAATATGACTAGAGATGAGTGTAAAGTAACATACGAGCAGTACGCTGGGCTGTCTCCTCATCATCACTTTCTCCTTGAATGATATCGTCCTGATAAATTAATATTTGAACTTGAACATTTGCTTGATGATAAAGCAGTCAATAATTGGGGAAAACATAAAAATAGGAAACAAATTTGAAAAATAACTAACCTGCTCCTCAAAAACCTTCGATAGCTGCAAGGCTTTCTCCTTCTCAACGTTCCTTTTCTCCTCAAGCTTGCGGCTCTTACTAACCCATGCTAAAACCTCCGAATCACCTTCAGACTTTTTCTTCAATCTTTCTTCCTTAACCCTAATAAAAGAATAAAAAGTCAACAACAAGAAGAAACAACTAATGTTTGCTTAACTGAACTCTAAAAAATTATGTTAATATAAGCTATAGGATTCGAATATTTAAGAACGTCTCTCTCTTCAGTAATAAATAATTAAAAAACTGTGTAAGATCAGAACTAAATTATTCAAAATTCTAGCATTGGAATATTAATGTATATAAAAATTATACACATTACTGAAGCATCCAAAAGTTTAGCCCATTCATCATGCACCAATTGCAACTGATATAAACGTGGAAGCTACTACACAAATAGCTCATAACAAAATTTTATCAAAAATGACAATACTTGGAATCAATGCAGAAATGCAATCATACTAAAACAAATATGATGGTCTTTCAGTATTTTTTTAATTTAGCATTTTCAACGAGTAACTTTGTGAATGTGTTGATCAAGCTACTTGCGGTTTCTCTTTGAAAAATTGATCCAGAAGCACTTCACAGGCTTTAACACAATGATGAGTGGGCGTTAGGGGCAGTGATCATCAGATTGATGCTGCATGGGAAACTTGGCTCAAAGTTTGCTAACAAGGACTTAGACAAGGAAACACAATCAAGTTCATGCCCGACCCAAAATTACAGTAATCAAAATATCTGGATTCTTGATTGAACCACTCAACCTCTCCTTCGGAGTTCAGACCCCGACTTTCATTCATAATTTCAGTAGAAGGGAAAGTTGACCCAGAGTTTGGGTCAAATATTGCTGGTCTCAATCGAGGCGCTCTGGATCATTTTCACTTTCTTTTAGCTGTTTAAACTAGTTTTGCCCGGAGGCAGGTCCACAAGAAAGATCAGGTTAGTATTTTACCTGATGTCACTCTAGATTAGACTTATCACATAGTGCAGGTTCTTCATTCAATGCTTACATTAATTCAGTCTCAGGGCAGAATTCTTCATAGTTGTCCTGCGTGCACAATTTCATACACCCACGATAAACCCGGGTCTAGAGTTATTGATAAGACCCAAGTATTTAACAAGAGAATGATAAATAAACGTATATTCTAACATGGTTGTTGTGAAAGCAGCTCCATCTTCTTGTTTTACACGGTTACAAATGGATAGCTTGTAGCCATGAGAACACCAAGCAAGAAAGAGATCAATACTCCTAATCTATTGTGCTATATCGTTTTTGTGGACGCATTGATTTTTATTACTCAAGTAAAATATCATTTCAGCTAGAGTCAAAAAATCATTTCGCATTGATTTTACACGGTTACAAAAGCACCTTAGAACCATTATTTTAATTAACAATTATATAAAGACTAGAACTTTTGGAACACGCGATGTGTGTGCAATACTATGCCTAATAATTTCTCACACTATGTTTAAGGTTCATGGGTTCAAGTCAGTTCAAATCATAGCATCAGCAATATTTTTAATTTTAAAGCATGAAAGGTGATTTCAAATACACACAATAACATCAAACAATTAAATGGCTAAAAATATTTGTATATATATACATCTTTATGCTATGCAATATGCCCCAAAGCAAAATGACATTAAACATTAAATGGCCAAAAAGGCCAAATGTTATCATAGTTCCAAAAAGGAACATATAGTAGCCACGTATAGCAAAAACATGACACTAAAAGAATCAATAATGGAGGTTTTACTTACTTCAGAATGCGCTCCTCGAGCTCAGCCGCTGACAAGTGGGAAGCACTAGGTTCACCCTCGGCATTTTGTTCATGCTTGGTGCTTTTTATGCTATCCCTGTCATGATGAGAGCCTGACCCCTGCTTCATGACATCCCTATACTGACCATCTTCACCATCTACTTTTGACTTATTATCCCTCCCTAGATCCTTCCTCCTATCAAGTCCCTCATCCCGTTGTTTCCAGCTAACATTATCTCTCTCTCTAGACCTATCTTTATCTGTTTCCCTCTCTTTCTCCCTGATTCTCTCTTTTCCCTTATCTTTGCTAAGAGCATCTCTGTCTCGGTCCCTGTCCCTGTCCCTGTCCCTGTCAGTTTCCCTGTCTTTCTCCCTGTCTTTATGTTTCTCTCTCTCCTTTTCTCTTTCCCTGTCCTTCACCCTCTCTCTCTCCTTTTCTCTTTCTTTATCCCTATCCCTGTCCCTACTCTTCTCCTTTCCCCTCTCCTTGTCTAGGCCTTGCTCACTATCCTTCTCAGTCTCTCTCCCCCTTTCACGTTCTTTTTCCTTACCACGATCTTTATCTCTGTATTTGTCCCGGTCAATATCTTTCTCCCTAACCTTGTCTCGAGTCCTATCCTTCTCGCGCTCATCCCTACCGTCTTTCCTCTTATTTCTACTGGAGACTCGATCTTTTTCTGAATCTTTTGTGTCTTTATCTTTCTCTCTCTCTTTTGGAATATCACTACTCTTTGCCCGTTCTCGGTCCCTACTTCTGTGATCTTTCTCCTCGCTTCTACTACTCTTGCTTTTATCCTTACTGTGATGCTTGCCTAAATCTCTTGATTTCTCTCCGTCATTCTCTTCAAGATCATCATAGCCTCCCTCCCACCTCTCTCTCCTTGGAGAATCACCTTGATCCCTCATTTGGAACACTTATTTCACACTTTAATTCAAGCCGCTCAATGTCTATCACAACCTAGTAAAAAGAAATTCCAAAGTAATTCCTCACAAACTGAGTAAGTATACAATAGTTTGCAAATTCGTCGATGTTGCTGACCTGAACTTGACAGAAAACAGATTAGAAGGAATTAAGTTAGTTCAAACAGGTGTCAAAAAATGCAGATGGGTAGTGCTCGATATGCAATAATATTGGAAACAACTAAAAGAACAAGAAATAGAATATTGGGTAACAACTAATACTGTCTTTTGCAGTTTTGCAACAACTAGCAACATTCAAAAATCTACACACTTTACAGAAAGAATACAAATAGTAATAGGTCAATATGTGAAACTTTTTGCCACACGAAAATCCCGGATATTTTAGGGTGGACAACAAATTTAGGGTTCTGAAAAATGGAGTGAATCACTAATTTCGATAGTCAATTATAAAAACATGAAAATCAGAAAATAACACAAAAATAAAAAATGAACAACAAATATACGTATTCAACCCTAAAATCAAACAATTGGAAAAGCGAAACTGATTTTTGATATTCATGAAATTTTTCACTCTAAACTTTGATTGATATGAAGAAATAATAAATAAGACTAAGATGAATAAGAAGAAGAAGAAGAAGAAGAAGAAGAAGAAGAAGAGAGATCAAACCCTAGATTGAACGGTAGGGGAGAGATTCAGTTGTCGTGGAGGGCTATGAAAACTGAGACAACGGTAGTTAGAAATGGAGGAGTGCAGAGGGACGCTATACTTATAATAAGGATCGAGTGCGGCGATTTGTTACCAGTACGGCTGTTAAGATGCCGCCGGTGTGCTTGCGGTGGATGGTTTTCTAGCAAAAGGAGGTAATAAAGTAATTGCTTTTGGATCTTTGCTTGTTTGGTTATAAGACCAACTCTAATGTAGCACCATCCCCTAAATTTGATATAATTTCTACACTAAATTGCTCCAAGAAATGGGTGGTGACGTTGGCACCCTTAAAAATGTTTGGTAATACTCTCACTTTAATTCGGTCATTCGCAACAGAGTAAAGTATCTATTATTCAGTTGTTGATGACCGAATATAAGTCTATATACTCGGTTCTTGATAATCGAATAAGACATTTTCAAGTTTTTTCAAATTTTATACTCGGTTCTTGACAACCGAGTACGGCATTTTCAAGTTTTTTCAAAATTTTGCAAGTTTATACGAATGACCGAATTAAAGTGGGAGTGTTTTCAAGAGATTTTGGGGGTGCCAACATCACCACCCCAAGAAAATGCCAAAAGCCACACTAAATTTGATGCAATGAATAGTATTGCACCATATTTGGTGCAACACTATTCACCCCACCGCATTCCACCATTTTTTTTTTGTTTTTTTCTTTCAATTTTTATCTTTATTGTTATTTACTTATAAATATCAATTAGGTCATTTTTATACTTCTAATTTAACTTTTTCAGTTTATTTTTTTAATTAGAAATATTAATAATTTGTTTTACTAAAAAAATTAATTTATTTAATTAAATTTATGTATATTTTATTGTAATTAATATTTGTAATATATAATAATGTTTATTTCCATAATAAATATGTTATGTTAATTTAGTGATTTTTAGTTTTATAAATTATAATTATTTAAATTATTATAAGATAATTAATAATAATATCTATAATAAAATAATTAGTAAAATATAATAATTTATATGATGATATAAAATAATAGAATAATAAAGAGAATATTCTATTTTTGGAGAAAATATACTTTTTGGTGTTAAATTTAGTGTTATGGTTGGAGTTAAAAAAAATATGGTGTAAAAATGACACTATTTTGGTGCTAAATCAACACCAAAATGGTGTTTTGGGTTGGAGATGCCCTAAGAAAGGTTATATTCCAGATTGGTCTAAATTAGGATTGGGAGTGCTTGGCATCGTACTATTTTTGCATTTATTTATTTATTTATTTATCTGGGGTCATTTTATTTTTACCCCTAATACTTGATTTCCTTATGGCCTTTTTCATTTAGTTTTTGAACACTGGGTTAAACATATTATTGAATACTTGAAAATTGAGTATAGCCTATTATTCGGTGTTTAAGAGTTGAATAAGGTATTTTCAAACTCATACTCAACACTAAAAAATCGAATAACATGTCTTTACTCTTACTCAAGAATCAAATGAAAAATAAAAATGAAATCAAGCGTTTTTCGCAGTGAAAATAAAACCACCCTTAATCTATATCTATAGTAAATTTTTGTGTATACACCAAGCACGTACTATTCAATGAGTGGTGCAAGGTTATCCGCTCTCCCTACAAGCGACTTAAAATTAAAAAAGAAAAATTGTGAAATAAAAGTTTATAAGGATAAAATTGGAAAATTAAGAACCTAAAGCGACTACAATATCCACAATCTATATTTATAGGAAATTTTTCGTGCACACACTGATTTAAAGGGAATTTCTAAAAGTAATTTGCCGTTGCTTAATTTCACGCTTAAATGCAATAAAACCCTATTTTTATGTAAAACAATTAAATTAGTATAGCGAATAAGTAGGAACCTATCCAAATCTAAGTTAATACCTGAAAAGTAGGAAAGTTTGTCGAAATCCAATATTTTAGGAACCTAAATTAAAACCTTTTTAAAATTTTGATTTTGAAATTATCTAAATTAACTAATTAAATTAAAAAAAAGCAAATAATCAATAATAAAAAATTCAAGAAAAGAGAATCCACCACCATGGATATAAACAAAAAAGTATCTATTTATATTTTTAATATTCATCCGTACTGTCACACCCGAACAACAAAAATAATACTTACTTCAAAATACAATTAAATTAAGAGAACATAATAATATTATCATTTCTAAAATCAACATCATCCCATATCCATATTTTTTTTTTAAACAACCTTGTCTTAAAAAAATAATACTAACAAATATTCAAAACTCACACACATAAGGATATCTAGTCAAAATATACAAAACAAGACTAGTAAATATTTATATCTCAAACTTATCTTAGATTTGTATTTAACTTATTGACAAAATATACAATAAACAAAAACGACGTAGTGTATTTTTCTATAAACCTTTCCACCCATCCTAAACCTGGCCGTGGACATCCCTTCTTGATACATGTAAAGAGAAACATATATAAAGGTATGAGCTATAGGCTCAGTGAACGCATCACTTTCCTCAACAGTAATCTGTAAAAGTATATATTTATATATACACATATCATATATAATCACATTCAATTCCCATCCTCTAGCTATCATATAAGGTATCAGATGTACCACACACATAACCGCTCTATAACCTCAATTATTAAGTATTAAGCATCCATTCCATATGCACATCCTCTAGCCTTATATATACTGGGCATCAGATGTATCACACACATAACCGCTCTATAGCCTCAATTATTAGGCATCAAGCATTCATTCCATATATACATCCTCTAGCCCTATATATATTGGGCATCAAATGTATCAGACACATAACCGCTCTATAGCCTCAATTATTAGGCATCAAGCATCCATTCCATATACACATCCTCTAGCCCTATATATACTGGGCATTAGATGTATCACACCCATAGCCGCTCTATAGCCTCAATTATTAGGCATCAAGTATTCATTCCATATACCCATCCTCTAGCCATATATATATTGGGCATCGGATGTATCATACACATAAACGCTCTATAGCCTTAATTATTAGGCATCAAGCATTCTAATATCAACATACACATTCCACACCACCCTTCACATTTATACATTCAAATGTGTAACATCCTGTATTTTAATTAATGTCAATTATGTTATATTAACTCTTTTATATATATATGACAATGATCGTTTGATGATGCTGGTGGTCCGAATCAATTTCGGTTGGTAAATAAGAAGTTTTGGACTTTTTGTGATTCGTTAATTTGAGCTAACTTTGGGCTATCGTAATTCCTCCGTTACTTATCTGATTGATGTTTCGCTCTCATAAGTGTCTAGTATTTGTATCATTCTACAATTTTTGTGTTTTGCCCGAAAGCTAATTCGCACTCCTCGTGGGTCAAAATAGGGTGCGAAGTAGGCCCGTCGCTAAATTCTGGTGGTTTGATAGCGTTTCGGCAGAGCGCTGACTTCGGTGAATTTCTGGAAAAAAATGCGTCCATAATTTGGGAAAACTTCCTCTTAGGAAGTTGTAGTTCTTTGAATTACCTTTCCGTGCATATAAAAAACACCTTAATCGGAGTTCCGAGTCAAAAGTTATGGCTAAAACAAAAACAATGCTACAGAACAAAAAATCTACGCTCGCGGTTACTGTAACAACCGACTTAAAGTGGGTTAAAGCTCGTTTTAAGCTATTTTTCAACCAGTTTTAGAACCAGCCTCTTCCACTAAACTCTAGAGAGTTCTAGAGAGAGAAAGATTAGGTGTTCTTGATCGACTCTTACCTATTTTCACTTCCGATCGAAGGATTACACATCGAAAAACATCCAAAACACCTCCTAGCTTACTATTCATCACCTTCCACCTTGAGGATTCTTTGGGGAAGGCTTGGAGCATCAACTTTCTTTCTTCTTTCTCACTCATAAACTGAGGTAGGGGTTTTCTTACTTTCAAAACCCGATAAAATGAGTTTATTGCTTAACAATTCATGCGTTTGATTTATATAAAGTTAGAAAGTTGAACATATACATATATTTATGATGTTGCATGATATGTGTGGTATTGAATATATGATTGGAGGCATAATATGCCATGTATACTTGATATAAAGAGTTGTTTGAACTAAATAAGATACCCTTGGCGATATATCTACGACATGGTTGATAAAAGTGATTTATTTGTGAACTTTTGATGCCAAGGAATATGTGGTTGAACTTGGTAAAGTATATATGGCATAATTTGCTTCATGTGGATAATTAGCATCATGTTATGCATATTATATTTTACTATGGTGTCAAACGGAAGCTCGGCAACTTTCAAAGGCATGGAGGCTCCATTATGGCTTATGATTCTTGTTCGAGTATTTGTTTCGCAGAGGCTTGTATCATTTATCTATGTACTAAAGAGCTGGTGGCTCTTGAAAACCGAAAAATGAATTAAATGTATAGTGCTTGCTGGGATGAAAAAAATAGGCAGGGCTCGGTGCCCTTGGGTTGAAAAGCCCTAAACCCCTGGGGGAGCAAGGTTTGGCCGCCTATAAGCCATCGGTGTGGAGCCCGGGAACCTAGGCAATTGGCAAGGCACTATGGTTTTACGATTATCTGTATTTATATAGGATCGGTGTGAATGATCCCAGGGCTATTGTTCTCCATACTTGTGTGGGATCGGGACAATTGATCCTAGGTTGTGATATCTTGGCAGCAATGGAATCTATTCATCACTCAGGCTTTCTATTATACGGTAATCGGTTGACACGGGAAGTAACCTGCATTAGCACGTTCATGCATGATCACTTGATGAATTTTGGATTTTCTGTTGATATTAACATGGTCTAAAAAATATGTTTACAAACTTGTTTTTGAACATATGCCTAGTACCCCCTACTGAGCAAATGGCTCACCCCGATTTTTCTTTAAAACATTTAAGGTACTCACGAGTCCCACGAGGACAAGGACACGATCGGGTGAGGGACGATATAGAGGTTCTGATACTACGTGTATATTTTGATTTTCTGTGATGTATGTATATTTTTTCGGGAAGCCACGGCTAGCCCGAGGAGTTTATATACTTTGGTTATTCGTATGGTTTGGATTATGTGTACTTGATACATGCTGGAATGTATAATATGTTTGATACCCTATGCATTGTGATACTTGCTATATCTGTTGTTGTTGACTTATTTCTTTTTTATATACCTATCTTAGTCTTACTAAGATAGGTTAGTAACGCTCCAGGCCTTAATTACAGGCGTTATCATGTGCATTAAGGCGGGGGTGTTACAAAATGTATATAAATTCCAAGTGAGTACACTCACAGCAAGTCCACACCAACGTAGTTCCAAGTTCTATTTTCTCGGTGCATTAGAAGTATCTATTCCTTCACCTACCAATCTAATATAATTAGTATTCCAATTCTACATCAATATAATCATTTATAAGTGTGCAAAATACACTAACAATTACACAAATGTATACCCTTATGTACTTGTTAATTTACAACACATTACAACCTTTCAGAATTAGGTGCAGTCCGAATCCCCTGCACAGACTAGGTACCTTCCTTTGTCCGATCATTTTCAAATTTTTATAGTAGTTACACAACATGTTTATAAACAATATTCCAGAATTTGAGTATAATCCAACGGCTAAAACATCGGATATTCACAAAACAATTCAGTATAAACATGTTGTCCAAAATATAACGTATGGCAATAGTCCAACTTCACGGATTAAACTGTACCAATTGGATAAGAGCTAGGTGCTCTACCATATATTTCTGGAAAGCTCTGTGTGTTTACTTTTTAATGCAATTTACTGTGCATAAATCGGAATTTTTTACAAGGAGTTATAGCAATTCTCCCACAGTGACACCAATCTGCCAGAATTATAAACTTATAAATTTTTAGCATGATTTCTACTTATATCATCTATTATTATCTCTTTATAATCAAGAAAATTCAATTATATCATCACAACACACAAGAACACCAAGAAACAAACTCAAAACCACGTTCTTTCATTTTCAATCATAATTTTTTAATTTCAATTACTACAAACACAATAAAAGGATGATTAAAAAAAACATAAATAACATATTTTAAACTTACCCTTTAATTCTCTAATTTTCCTTATTTTTCTCTTCTTCTCCCTCTTGTTTTTCTCTTCTTCTCCCTGTTTTTCTCTTCTTCTCCCTATTTTTCTCTTATATTTCCAAGAATATCAATTAATCAATCATACACATATATTGCCATTTACACACTACCCCCTCAACTTCTATTTCATACAACTAAATACACCTACATACTTTATTTTCAAATAAGTTCCTCATGAGTTCTTATAATATAAACAAACTTAACTCACATTCTTCCTACAAAATCAAACAACATGGCAAAAATGCAAAATTCCACTATTCATCACACATTAGGAATAAATTGATATTATCGAATGCACAAACATGATTGTAAATACTAATAAATATTTAAACATGTTTAAATGATACTAAAATATTTGTTTTAAGATTCGGAATGTCACACGTACTATATAAACAAATTAAAAATCACCATCATTCTTTCTTTAAAACTAATGTAAATAAAAATAGGTATCGCATGTATCCCCAAATTGTTGATAACAAGAGATCCTTCATTTATTTTAAAAACAATCAAAGTATTAGAAAGAAAACACATGTTATAATAATGGTAATTTCAATATCTATTTTAATTCAGGACGAAATAATTAAAAATCAATTATAATTAAATTAAACACATTACATCTATGGCGGTTTCATCCCTCCCCTTTGGGAGAGATTTAGCCAAGCATATTAAATAAAGAACACACTAAAATAAAATAAAAATTCATCATTAAAATAAAAATTAAAATATTTAAATACAAACTATAGAAAATTAGAAAGCTAGAAAGCATCCATGATTATGATGTTCAAACTAGCGTGTACCGCGCGGCTTTATGCTGTCCACTCTTTCACCTTCAATACTTTGACCACACGGCTTTACGCTATCCACTATTTCGGCTTTACGTTATCCACTATTTCACCTTCAATACTTTGACCGCACGGCAACTAGTATATGGAGGATTTTCTCTCTCTAGAACTCTATAATAATATCTATATTATATCTATTTTTTTCTATATCTCTGTAACTCTATAAAATTGGTCTATATATAAAAATAAGAGATATAAGTTTAAAAGGTTTAGGAAACTATAATTATAGAACAAATAACAACTATGAGTTCAATTAGGATTCTAATTAAGAGAGAATAAGGAGTTGTATTCGAATTATGAGATAATATGGAATTGGAATATTATTTCTTCTTTATATTCCTTTCTGATCTTTAATTGACTTCTTCCACATTTTTATGTTTTTTATTACAATTTACTTCCTCCCTATATATATATATATATATATATTATTTCTTCATAATGTAAGCATTAATTATATACTAACAAAGTATTATTTGTGGGTGTAAATTACAATTTTGGGTACTTATCAAATTACCCCCAAATAATCTTTTGCTAGTCCTTGAGTAAACATAAAATATTGAATATATATAAGGGACCAAAAAAATAAAATAAAAATAAAAATAAATCCTATTATACTCAGGTGTCCCACTTTCACTGGTTACTCTCGATTGCATTTACCGTATGCAACAAGGCCTTAAACTGCTAAGTTACCAAAATGGATGAGTTATAACTTCATGAGAGTTTGCAGTAAAGACGCCCCCAAATTTTATAAAAAGAAAACTCAATTTTGATTTTTCCCTTATTTTTTCTCAAAGAATTCCTCGCCGCCTACTTTTACAAAAGGCAAGAATCAGCAATATCCAATTCACCATGTATGCTACTAAAATTATATAAAAAATAAATATTATAGAATAAGCTAAAAAAATATATGTATGTGTGGATAGTCAATCTAATATAACTTTTCGTATTCAAGTAAAGGAAATACTACATTGCCTCTAAAAAAGTTGCTTGGACTCCAAATCTCACTAGATATGCTCTCCTGAAAAAAATTGCACTCTGAAATTTGGTTTTAATGTCTCTCTTATATGTGAGAATGATTTTAAATTCAAATAACTCACATACTAATTAGAAAAAACGCATATGAATGAATATTTAGTTTCATGAAAAGAATATTAATTACTTTATTTGAGAATGTCAAGTTACTCACCATAGCACCTCTCATCTATTCTCCTCATTCTACCATACCTAACCATAGATCAAATATAATTTTATCAGGTTAAAATGCAGGTTAAATATGGGTTAAAGACATAAGGATAAATTATCTCTGAGGATGTAGGGTCTTCAATATTACTTTAGTAGGGAGCAATATGAATACAACATTTAAACTTTGAATCTTCTCATTCCTTTCCAACATTGCAATCATTCTCTTTTTCTTTTTTCTTTTTTCTCTATCATTCTCTTATTTTATTCATTTTTTTTTCTCTTCTGTAAGTCGAAAAATACCCTAGAAGAAGGGTGAATAAGGTTTTTAAAATTTAATTCTGAAAAATTTCAAGGATCGTATTGCTTAGGTTGATTTTAGGGTTTTTATCAAAAATAATTTCATGTTTGATTAGCGGAATTAAAACCTTAGGTCTAATCAATTTTACTATCGAAACATATGTTGTGTTATCTAACAATTATATCAAACAATCAAAAAAAAACAATCACATAACACCAGAAATTTACGAGGTATCCCTATTTACTCGCGTAGAACTAATTCTCGGGACTAACTGACAGTGCTTCACTATGATCAAAATGGAATTACAGACTCGATGACTTACAAAAATTACTTCCCTACAATTTACGCAACAGCCCAGTCAATTCCTTGAACGTAGAATCCAACAGCAGCCGGCTTGGCGTAGCGCTTCCCACTTTTTCAACTTACCCATCGTCTCCTTCCACACACTTGATCACAATCTTTCACTCCAGCTCCGATCTCTTTTATCGCGCGTTAGTCGCTTCGCTCACCCCGTCTCTAATTGCAATCAAAGACACTCTTGCAGGATCGTAAACATTTAAAACCCTAGTTCTTAAAATTGAAGAATAATATGATCTCCTATAGCATGTAAACAAAATCTAGGTAGTGTTTCAAAATTCTCAAAGATTAATTTTAGCGTTTGAATATTTTTTGCCTCAAAAAACTCTCTAAAATTATGTATTTTTTATCCAAACTAATGATTATATTTATAAATATAGAGTAAAAAATCTTTTTTAAAATAAGTTGAAAATATAAAAAATATTAAAAAATTACACACTGGACTGATCGAAAAGAAAAAGTGTACCGATCAGATTTTTGGAAAAGTAATTCCATAAAATCTTCTTGCGCCGGATCGGTACAAATTCGATAACTTGTACGGGTCCGTCACTTAAAAAATCATGCTTCCTTCCTTTTAAAATACACGTGGCATGGGCTTAATGGAAGATCAAAAAAGCTAAAGAACATGATGTGACGTGATAATGAAGCTCAAAGCAAAAGAACATGATGTGACATGATAATGAAGCTTACTTGGGTTTGTTGAAGAATTGGAATTTTGACTTTTCAAAATTTTCGAACTTTCCTTTTAAATATTATTTAAATAAAAAAAATTTAATATTTTTTTTCGCCGTATTAAATCTGTTCGAATATTAATTTGATTCAAATTTTAGAGACAACTTTATGGAACATATTAAATATGAAAAAAATAAATTTTCTCAATAATTTGTGTCGATTGAATTTTTTTTGATCCTGACAAAACTCGATAAAAATACTTTAAAAATAGATTTTACTCAAAAGCTTTTTAATTTTGAATTTTAAGCTCAAACATTACATATATTTCTAATCAAACCATATACTCAATTTACCTTAGGTCTTGAAATATGTGCGATGCATCGGTTGATTCGGCGAGTTTCTATTAATTGTTGTATCTTCAAATCTTCAATTCTACTCAAACAATTATAACGAAAAAAGTGCTTTTGGCATCGGAATCAAGCAACTAAAAATATAAACCTAACAAATTCAGTTTTAAGAATTGTTTCAAAAAGATTTAATATCTATATCAAGAATCAAGCCAAACAAATAAGTAATCACAATCACAAGTAATAATATCAAAGCAAATAAATAAAGTGCTTAGAGATAGAATGAATAAACCGAAAGAGTCCAAATCGTTTTGTGCAGTTCAGTTGTTTAGACCATACGTCTGTGCCTGAGTAGCGCCCCCGAGAAATTCCACTAATACTAATTTTCTTTCGAGTGAAAATCAAACCACTACAAGTGTATACTTCTCACACACTCTACAAGTGATTGTTCACTCACAACACTCACATAAGAAAACTTCTTACTATTCTAAAAGAACAAACCTCTCTCAATGTTTGAAGAATAAAGTTTTGGTGATAAACACCAATGTACATTAACTCTTAAGTGTTTGAAGGATTACAAATAAGGCTCACACTAGAGTTATCAAGTTTGATCATAATGTATATATCAAATTAATGAATGATTGATCAAAATGTATTCTTGAGTCTTTAAATATTTGAAATAGATGAAGAATAGAGAGTAAAAATGATTTAAGGTGGTTCAAATATGTCTTAGATGGTGTATATATAGTTCAAAACAATATATGGCCATTTGGAGGGAGTTGGTAGAGATTTGGTACAAAAAATGGCAAAAAATCATAAATCCAACGACTAGTTTCTGAAGCATCAGTCAACTGAGTAAGGCTCATCAGGGGCATCAGTCGACTGAGCAGCACTTCCCATTAAGCCAAAATCCTAAAATTCGGACTTTTGCATTTAAACTCTAAAATCAATTCTAATGCTTTGGAGACCTCAAAAATATGTTCCTAAAACACCTATTTTCGGGAAAACTCAAAATATGTTCAAACGAATTTAATATGAATGTATTTCGAAATCGGTTTTTGTAAGAATGGTGTTTTCAAGGAATTTCTATTCAAGTTTATTTTTAATTCAACCAATCAATGATAGAAGATGTGTTTGAGCTATATATGATTATCAAACGAGAAACTTTACATATATCTAAAGTCCTCACTCAATTTATAAAGATAACGAGTTTTCGAGCGCTTTAAAAAGTTTCTTCGGTTTCTTCTCTTGTTTTGAACTTTTGATCCTTATTGATATGCCATTGTAAATATGCTTTGATCATGTTGATGTGAGTGAAGAAGATTAATGTGTTTCGGAATACATGTAGAGGATTGATTGCACCATAGGTTATGTCGGTTTTGTCCACGTATGATAATAGTTGGATTTATGGCTATACTTAAAACATCAACTAAGTTAAATTATACATGATTAATATTATTGTTATTATCAAAACAAGATTAATGACTTTTAGGTCAACATCTTCTTTTTTTCCTTTTTTTTATATACTTTCCTTTTCTTTTTCCGCTTTAGCTTGTTCCCTTCCTTGTTCTTCATTCATAATTCTCCTAACACTTCTTAGAAATAATTGGGGTTTTAGGAGTATGGATAAACAAAGACAAAGTTATTTTTTATAGGCTTAAAGGGTTACTAGCGATGAATATATATATATGACGGTTGAAGGCTTATTGTGGAAAAAAAAAGATGGCATATTATCCTCTCTATGGGTCAGCAATCAGATCACGTCTCCAATAAATTACAAGGCCTATGTTTCTCTTAACTCGAAAGAGATTTCATTCTCAGTAATTAATTAAAATATGAAAAAGAATAATGAGACTATGCAATGATTTAATACAGTATGAAAAATAGTTGAGTCATCTTGTGACTCTGAGTTTGCTTATATACCCCCTCTACAAATGATAAATGACTCAAAATCTCACAGGGTTCTTAAATCTCTACGGTTATTTCTCTAGCTCTTTAGAAACTCGTTTACTTTTCAATTCACATTACACTAAACGGCTTGTTGTGCAGTAGAAAAATATTTTGAATAGAGTTTATAGTGCAATATCTATATTTATATATATTCGAGTAACAAACTAAACTTAGAGTTAGATAATAACAATTCTAAGCATTCATAAAGAGGGTCATCGGTAAATTCATTTATATCATGGATAGGGTGCTAAACAAAAATGATTCTATTTTTGTGTTAAAAAAATGAATTTGCACTTTTGAAAACTTTCCCACCCCCAAACAAATCGAAACACTGTCCTTAGTGTTTAAACAAGAACACCCCCAAACAGATTGATAATAAATGGACAATGTTGAGAGAGATGGGTAAAATAAACACATCAAATGGATTACCTCTCATGAGCACTAAGTTTAACGCCTTCAACTAGGCGAATCAAGTTGAGGAAAACATACTAACCATAAAGAAAATTTAAAATAATTCGAAAATATAATATATTCATAGTACACAGGATCAGCATGTAATGTCTCTTCGATTGCTCTAGTTTGAAGTTCTAAAAATAGTTTTAGACGTTGAGCATTAACTTTAACAATGTGTCCATTCTTAAGATCTTGGACTTCTATAGCATCGTGGCATGACACATTATGAACAATATAGGGACAGGCCAAACCAATGTGATCTCAGTTTACCAGGAAATAACTTTAACCTAGAGTTTTAAAGAAGCAACCTTTTACCCTGGAGAAAACTCTTTTCTTAAGATGCGCTTGTCATGTTCTATTTTAGTTTTCGCTTTGTAAATTTTAGAACTTTCATAAGCATCATTACGTATTTCTTCTAACTCATTGAGTTGGAATTTTCGTTGTTCATTTACTTTATCTATTACAAAATTCATAGTTTTAATGGCCCAATAGGCTTGATGCTCTAGTTCAACAAGAATATGACATGCCTTACCATATACTAGTTATAGGGAGAGATTCCTATTGGGGTTTTACATGCAGTGCGGTTGGCACACAAAGTATCTGAAAGTCGAATTGCCCAATCTTTTCTTAGAGTATTAACTGTTGTTTCCAAAATATGTTTAATTTCTTTATTAGACACTTCAGCTTGACCATTAGTTTGGGGATGATATGCTAGGGCCATCTAGTGAGTAATCCCATATTTAATCATTAAACTCGCAAATACCTTATTACAAAAATGGGGTCCATTATCACTAATTATAGCTCAAAGTGTACTGATGCAATCCCGGATCGTCTTTCCTAGCCAGGCTAATGGATCCTTGACCCATAGTCTATAAACAGACTAGAACCTTGGAATTCGTCGAAAGATGGAAGACGGAAACCTCAACTTAACGCTTAAAGAAATGTGAACCTTGTAACAATCGAATACGCCACAATTGATTGTGATTGATTAATTGATAAGTTAAGAATAATACGAATAAATCAATTCGTAATCATTCAACAAGTTCTTAAAAACTAAAAAATGAAAACACTATATTAGAATAATTATCAAAGTCTCCCCTAATACAATGAATATAACTCTTTTAAATATGAGAAACAAAGCTATCGAATCCTAATTCAATTAGGAAACTAATTTTACTTAGAAAAGAAAAATAATAACTCCTAGAATATTCCTAATGCAATAAAAAATTAATAATAAAAATAATATGAAAACTTATTCAAAAAGGAAACTACTAATCTAATTCCTAATTAAATAATAATAATTCTAATAATTGACTTTCGCACGCTCCATGACTTTCGTGTTTGACTATGCTTAAATCCTCTAACTGCGCGCGTGCACTAGTATGCTCCAAGGTCATCCAATACCAATACGATCCTTACCAATCAATGCTTTAATCAAGTCGGAGCTTGTGCTAGCTTGGATCACATTAGTCCCCTGCTCTTGAAAAGGATTTGTCCTCAAATATGTGCTATGTGTTACACGAATTACCCATTATTCAACAAAGCTAACCCTCGAATGCCACTTCGAAGCTTAAACCCTCCCTTGCCAGTAGAACAAATATTTTGAATACTTACGATGCTGGATATTCCTGCCATTCATCTTCAATTTAACTTTACGAGGCTGACTTTTCAATTTCTCTTTAGGAGCTTTATTCAACCGCATGCGCTGTTCAATCTCTAATTGCATTAATCGCGCACCATCGCATTTAATCTCCTCTTGAAGCCACCTTTCTCTGTATTAAAAGTTTAGATAGGACATACTGCTTGCTGCAAAACAAGGATTAGTGCAATAAAGATAATTCTCACCACACTCCCTTTCGTGTTTCGCTCAAAGATACGTCACTTTAATTTTACCGCTCGTGTTTATCACTCAAGAATGATAACCTCACAATTTCACTTTTGAAACTTGGCAAACGAGTTGAAAAAATTCTAATCTTTCCGCAATGTTCTCTAACAAAACCAATCAAGATTAACCAATCAATTATGAATTTGAATATTAACCAAGGGTCACACTCAAGAACGAATCAAGAACGATCAAGAATGATTAACACGACTAAGAACAACTTTAATATATATTGATTTGATTATCTACTTGATGGATCTACAAATCTAACAATCAATAATAATCAAGAATGTTCAAGAACGGGTCAAGATTTGAATAATTGAAGATACACAAAGGAGTTCAACAATCTAACAATTCTAGAATGGTCAAGAACAATTCAAGATAATCTAAATCAATGAAATCAAACTCTAATGATGAATAAACAATTTCTATGGTTTTAACAATGAGCTCAACTAAAGATCACAACTTTAGCAAGAATGAATTCAAATCGAATACTAGGATGCTAGAATTATTAATCAACAAATAGAATATAAAACCCTAACAATGAATTTAACAAGCTTTATAGGGTTTCCAACTTCTCCTTCTCCAAAAATTTTGATTTTTTTCCAGGGTTTTCCTCAAGCAATTTTTGAATTTTGTTTTTTTTTCCAGAAAACACTGTTCATCGGTTACTATTCACGCGATTACTGTTATCGACACTGTTCACGATTATTGTTCACAGCTACTGTTCATGCAATTTTTTTTTATTTTGGGTCTCTCGACTTCTACTTTAATCTGGTGTAGTCAAAATTTTCAGAATTCCATAATTCAGCAGAAAAATATGCACAATTCAAAACTGAGCAGAAATCGCAGCTAGGGTTTATCATGAAACAATCAATCGCAGCTTAGGGTTTATATGCAGTAATCGAAGTCTTAATAACCCTAACAATCTCGTATCTCAACAAAACTCAAGGCAGTAAGGGTTATATTGCAATCGAAACTATCCCTAACTATGTCGAAAACCTACCTTATGTAGAAGCAATATAAATTAATTCGCGATATCAAACATATTGTGAATGGACTGATTCGTGGCTAGGGTTAAAAAAACGAAATTGAAGATTTCGACTTTAATAAGCACAGATGGAACAAACGAAGAACAGATTCGAAAATTTCTTAGCAAGAACAGATTCAATAATTACTTAGCAAAATAAAACATATTCGTAATATGATGAACACGATAAAATCTGGATAGAAAATCTCCTCTGATACCAATTGATGTGAACGGCAATCGTATTTTTATCCAACTAAGATGAATTCGCAACCCTTGACGTTGAAAAAGCAAGAACCTTGGAACCACGCGAATATGATGGAGGTGAAATCTCGACCCAATCCCTAAAATGAGAATGAACCTTGGTATAGTCGAAGACAAACAATCAATCAATGGATTAATTGATTGATAAGTCGAAGAACAACAAGAATATTATTTTGGCTGTTCGATATGTTCTTAGAACACAAGAGGTGAAAACACTTAAATTCGTATTAATTAAAAGGTTGCCCAAAACAATAATGTTATTTCCTTTAAATAGGAGAATAAACCCACTAGGTTTATAAATAAACAAGCAAAAATGAACTATAACAGTTGCCCACATACTTTGGGCCCAAGCAAAGCTAAAAACATAAAATAATATAAAATAAATAAAGTCTAGCCCAGCCCATTATCAACTACATGTTTTAATTTTCTTTGACTTGGGCTTGCAATGTACATCATCTCCAACTGGGCCTTTAATCTCTGGGCCTTTAAGCAATGTCTTCCATTCTTGTTCACGATCCCCCTCAATACGCCTCCATGCTTTAGCCTTGCTCATCATCTCTTGGACCATGGTCATAAGTACCTCCTTGATCTTCTTGGCCCTGGCTCAGGTGATTGGACCACTTGGAACCCGGACGGGATCTGCATAGTCTTCATTCCATGATTCAGCCCCAGTGCTATCCTTGGGCTCATCATGTACCAAACCTAGGAAGTAGTGTATCTTCTAAGAAATTAATAACTCTATGGTGAGCTTTCTTAGTTGCTATAACTTCTACCTATTTTGACACATAATCAATAGTTAAGAGAATGTAGGAAAAACCGTGAGAATTTGGGAAGAGACCCATGAAATCAATATCCCAGACGTCAAAAATTTTAACTATTAAGATTGGTTGTTGAGGCCATTCATTTCCCTTAGTTATTTTACCTAAGTGTTGACATCGAGTACAAGCTACACAATAATTATAGGTGTCTTTAAATATAGTAGGCCAATAAAAGCCTGACTGCCGAATTTTTGCAGCAGTTCGTCTCGCACTAAAATGACCATTGCAAGCCTGATCATGATAAAAAGAAATAACAAACTCTTGCTCGGATTTAGGGGAAACAACTACGAATGATTTGGTCTTGACAATATTTAAACAAATAAGGGCCATCCTAGTAATATTCTTTGCCTTTGGCCAAGAATTTGTCCTTATTAGGTTTAGACCAATGAGAAGGTAGTTAGGTTAGTCACAAGATGATTAACTATGTTAGCGTACCAAGGTACTTGAGAGATTTCAAGTAATTGTTCATCAGAAAAGGTTTCAGAAATTGGAATGTAATCTCATATAGACTCAATCACTAAACGAGATAAATGGTCAGCGATGACATTTTCTTTTTTAGCTCTGTCACATATTTCAAGGTCGAATTCTTAAAGTAAAAGGATCAATCGTATGAGACAGTGCTTAACATCTTTCTTTGAAAGAAGATGTCGAAGAGCAGAATGATCGGTAAAAATGATGACCTTATATCCTATTAAGTAGAAGTGGAACTTATCTAAAGAAAATACTACAACCAATAATTCTTTCTTTGTGGGGAAGTAATTTTGTTGTGCCTCATTCAATGTTTTATTAGCATAATAAATTACGTAAGGTAATTTATCTACTCTTTGTCCTAAAACAGCTCCTATAGCGTAATCTAATGCATCACACATGATTTCAAAAGGTAGATACCAGTCAGGTGGTCAAATAATGGGTGTAATGGTAAGAGCGATTTTTAATTTCTCGAAAGCAAAATGACAAGCTTCATCAAAAATAAATGGGATATCATTTCCCAATAAGTTAGTTAAGGGCCTTGCTACTTTGCTAAAATCTTTTATGAAGCGTCTATAGAAACCTGAATGACTTAGGAAAGCACGAATATCTTTAACTAACTTAGGAACATGTAGAATATAAATAAGTTCAACTTTTGCCTTATCAACCTCTATACCCTTACTAGAGACTAAAATGACCTAGAACAATGCTCCATCTTTACCATAAAATGACATTTCTCCCAGTTACGAACTAAGTTAGTCTCACGACAATGTTTTAAGACGAAGGGATAGATGATGTAAACACTGATCAAATGATGAGCCACAAGACAAAGAAGTCATCCATGAAGACTTCAATAAATTTTTCTACCATGTCACTAAAGAGACTCATCATGCATCGATGAAATGTAGCAAGGGCATTACAAAGACCAAAGGGCATACGACGATAAGCAAATATCTTAAAACCATGATGTGGAATTTTAAGTAATAAATCATGAAAATGCTCCCATGTCTAATGGAATTCTTCATCTACTTTACCCCTAAATGTGCTAATAGCATCTCTCATTGATTCAGTCTTTTGCATAGGGTAAAATTTAGACATAAATTTTCTAGCCAGTTGTTCCCATATAGTGATTGAATCAGGAGGAAGAGAGTTCAACCACGAAGCTACCTTATCTTCGAAGGATAAAGGAAATAATCTAAGTTTGACACCATCATCATCAAGACTTTGGTTCTTAAAGGTGCTACAAATTGTAAGGAATTTCCCTAAGTGAATATATGGTTGTTTACTATTAAAGCCATGGAATTTAGGTAGCATGTTAATAGGTGGCAGGCCTAATTTCGAATTGAGGTGCAGTAGTCGTTCGAAGGGTGATGCACATAGGAGGCTCAGTTATGAGATTTTCAAGTGGAAAGATTAATTGTCTTCTAATTATTGGACCACTTCTAAATTGTATAAACTACGCAAAATCCTAGTTGCAAAAAAAATCCTAAAGGCAGTCTAATTAAGCTATGGATTAGTGAGGGCTAAGTATTTTAATATAATTAGTGATCTAGGATCTTCCTATTCTTATCGAGAAAATTGAAAACTTACCAGTTAAGGCTTCCAATCTAACAACCGGTTAAGTTCCCAAGAAATACTGGAGGGGTCACAAACGGTCCAACTTAAAACCCAGCTTACCTTCGACAATAAGCTGCCGTTTTGATAGAACTTACCTAGGCACTGGTAAATTAAAAAGGTACTTATTGAAGTGGCCAACAATTATTTTGCACTATCTAATTAATTTTAAATTAATGAATTTAAGGCCCAGGATTTAACAAGTGTAGGGTGGTTTTTAACCTAGGTTGGCAAGAATTGGTAATGAAATCCAATCCTTATCTTGATAGAAAGTTGCCTTTAACTAATATATTAATACGAATGATAAATAAAATATGCACAAATAAAGAAGCAAATTAAAAAATATATATATAAGGACCTAAGTGCAAAATATCTAAGTTATCTAACCTAAAGGCAAAAACAAATAAAATAAATAATGAAGGAAATAACTTTTTTTTAAGTAAAACCAAAACCAAGTTAAAATCTAATTTAGTAAACTAAAAGAAACTTATTGTTTCTTAAAAACAGTGAAAAGCCAAGTTGTGGGTGGAAGAGAATAAAACTTTTTTTTTCTTTTTAATAAAACTTTTTTTTTTTCAGAATTAATTGTTTTAATAATAATAAAAAAACGAAAATAGTAATAAAACTTTTTTTTAGAACTGTTTATTTTTTCAGAATTAAAATATACATTTTTTTACTTTCTCTTTCTTTTTCAAAATATTTTTTTTAGTAATTAAAGAAAACGAAAATAAGAATAAAACTACTTTTTTTTTAGAATAATTTTTTTTTCTGTTTTTTTTTTTTGACATTTTTTTTTCTGATTTAGTTAAAAAAAGAAAATAAAAATAAAACTGTTTTTTTTCCATATTTTTTTATAGGAAAATAAGAAATAGGGAGGGAGGGAGAGGGTCCAAAAAATATTTAGGTTTTTTTTTCAAAACTTTCTTTTTTGGAAAAAAGTTCACTATGCCCTTAGGCTATAGTGTAATGCATTAAAAAGTTTATTGAATATTATAAAATTTGAAATCGACAACGGCGCCAACTGCTTTAAGGGAAATTTTTAAAAGTAATTTGCCATTACTTAATTCCGCACTTAAATGCAATAAAATCCTACTTTTATGTAAAATAATTAAATTAATATAGCGAATAAGTAGGAGTCGATCCAAATCCAAGTTAATACCTTAAGGCTTTCGTTTGATTCAGGTATTAGAATCAGTGGGATTAATAATACCAGTACTAATAGTACTGGACTATTAATTCTGGTATTAATTTAATATCCAATACCATGTTTGATTCAAGTAGTATTAATACTGAAATATCTCATACTGATGTTAATATCATGTTTGGTTCTGTAACTCGTATATGAGATTATATTTTGGACTAACAAAATAAAAAATATAAAAAAAAAAGAAAAAAATATTTGTTAAAAAAAGTTTTTAGAATTTTTTTTTCAAAATATAAAAATAAATTAAAATAATAATAATATAGTAGTAGTAGTGGTGGTGGTGGTGGTGGCATTTTTGAAAATATTATAGTAGTAATGGCATTTTTAAAAATATATAGGTTCCTTTTTCTTAATCCTGGATAAATAATACCACCTCCCCTTGGTATTAAATTATACCAAAAATAGTGGTATTAAGTTAGTACCGGTATTAGTAATCCCAACATATTTGTGCGAATCAAACAATGTATTAATAATGCCCATCCCACTTTTTAATACCCGAATCAAACGAGGCCAAACGTAGGAAAGTTTGTCGAAATTCAATATTTTAGGAACCTAAATTAAAACCTTTTTAAATTTTGATTTCGAAATTATCTAAATTATGAAACTAAACTAATTAAATTCGAAGAAAGCAAATAATCAATAATAAGAAATCCCAAGGAAAGAAAATCTACCACCATGTGTATAAACAAAAAAAGTATCTAATTATATTTTTGATATTCATCCGTACTATATAAATAAATTGAAAATCACAATCATTCATTCGTTAAAACTAATGGAAACAAAAATAGATATCGCATGTATCTCCAAATTGGTGATCACAAGAGATCCTTTCCTTTATTTTAAAAACAATCAAAGTATTAGAAAGAAAATACACGTTATAATAATGGTAATTTCAATATCTATTTTAATTCGGGACGAATAATTAAAAATCAATTAGAATTAAATTAAGTCCATTATATCCATGACGGTTTCATCCCTCCCCGTTGGGAGAGAATTTAGCCAAGCATATTAAATAAAGAACACATTAAAAGAAAATAATAATTCATCATTAAAATAAAATTTAAAATATTCGAATACAAACTATAGAAAATTAGAAAGCTAGAAAGCAAGGACTGATTATGATGCTTGAACTAGCGTGTACTGCACAGCTTTACGTTGTCCACTCTTTCACCTTCAATACTTTAGCCTTACGGCAACTAGTATATGGAGGATTTTCTCTCTCCAGAACTCTCTAATAATATCTATATTCTATCTTTTTCCTTTTTTTTTTATATTTCTATAGCTCTAGAGAATGGGTCTGTATATCGGAATAATAGATAGACGTTTAAAAGGTTTAAGAAACTATAATTATAGAAGAAATAACAACTATGAGTTCAATTAAGATTTTAATTAAGAGAGAAATAAGGAGTTGTATTCGAATTAATGAGAGAATATGGAATTGGAATATTATTTCTTCTTTATCTTCCATTCTGATCTTTAATTGACTTCTTCCACCTTTTTAGGTTTTTTATCACAATTTACTTCTTCCTTACAAAAAGACAAAATAAATATTATTCCTCCACAATTTAAGCATTAATTATACACTAACAAAATATTATTTGCGGATTTAAATTGCAATTTTGGGCACTTATCACACACAATGCAAGTATTATTTAAGTATAAGTTAAATACTTAGTTATGTTTTAGCTATGGTATTAAAGCATATATAGTTTTTATTATAGTCCTTGAACTCATAGATATTTATGTCTTATATTTAGTTTTTATGCTAATGATGGTTTAAATTTTAAAGCATGGTTTTTGTTTAGTGATATTGTCTTGTTGACATATTGGGCATGTGTTGAGGGGGAGTTCTTCCTAACTAATGCTTTTGAAAACCTTAATTTAAATTTCACCTCACATGTTTTCTTAATTAAATTGTCATAATAAAAAATGGGGAGATTGTTGAGATAATATTGTTTAGTTATGTATTTGATTTTGATAAATATAATTCAATAGTCTTAACAATCATAAACTATAGTAGATAGTATTGTGAATTGTGTTTAATGTAGCATTATATTCAAGAATGCCACTTGGACTTCCAAAAGCTATCTCAAAATGATGTGGAGCTATCTCAAAATGACATGACATCTTACATGGTCATAAATTGAACTTTCAAATGCCACTTCAACACATTCCAAAGATTCAATAAATTTCAAGAGAAAAATATGTGTGAGAATGATTAGGATTCTATGTTAAAAGTTTTTAATATTTGACCAATAAGAAATTTGCTCAAATCATTTTTGAAAATTACATCTCATTATTTGAAAATTTGGAATTTTCATTTAACTATATTTCTCATATAATTTTTGAAATAATAAACTTTTATCTAAAAGGTCATCTAATTAACCATCATACCTTTTACACATCCTCAAAGTAGATCTTTACCCATTTATTATGGGTTGGTATGAGTTTTAATGAGATTTGAAGGGTTAGTGTGCTAATGGCTCTAAAGGCTATTAATTGTTGTCTACTCAGGGACAACAGTAGGCTGTTGGGCAGCCAACAACAAGATGTTGGGTACAGCAATCGGCTGGTCTATCATGGTAGCTTGGTTTAAGTGTTTTTCCTCTCATGTTCAAAAAATAGTCATATTTTCTCTCAAACGGCTATAACCTGTTTTGGGGTATTTTTTTTAAAGCAATAAAGAGAAATTCATTCATAATAGATAGGTACATCTAAAGCTAGTGAGCCCTCCAACCAAGATAGCGGATCTTCAAACCAAAAAATAAAATCAAAGATAGACCTAGCAAATCTTGGCTAAAGCATGGGCCACATAATTTCCTTCTTGTTTAGTAAAAGAAAAACTAATCTTATTACTCATCTGGTCCAGCCTACAAATATCCACTACGATAACACCTCCCGAAGATAACCCACCTTCATTTGACTTAATAGCATTAATGACAGTTAGATTATCACATTCAAACTGAACATCCCGAAAATCTTGCATTTATGGCAAAATTGCATCGCTTCAAAACTTGCCATCAACTCCGCTACCTCCATCAATGCCACCTTACGGGTAAACTTACTCAACCCCGCATAAAACTCACCTCAATAGTCTCGAATCATGACCTTAACCCCAACTCCATTAAGGTTACAATCCCACGAAGCATCAAAATTGACCTTAAAAAATACTCGAGATTGAGATTTCCATTGAATTGAAGCCAGATCTGAAATAAACCTAGGATTAGAATTAGCGGCTACAAACTCAGATAAAAGCAATTCCGCTTTATCAATAATACCCATAGCCGATCAAGGAGAACTATCATGAATGGTTGAGTTACGATCAAAGCAAATAAACCAAGCTACTATGTAAATCAACTGTTTAAGACCCCCTTGCATCTCCTAAACAACAATCAGCCACTCCCATCCTTCTTTGACCATCTAGACATAATCACCATGTAATAAGCCTGATGCTTTCCAGATTCGTTTCACACCAACACAGTCCCGGAGCACAAGAACCGTAGTCTCGCTTTCAGCTTTACACAGAGGACAACGAGGGTAAGAGGTGACCCTCCTTTAAACTAAATTGCATTAAAAAGGCAACGAATTGGACCAAACCGCCACAAGAAATGTTTTATTTTATATAGGACCGTTAACTTTCAAATATTTGTTGCCCAACAATCACTACTAAAAGAGCTTTCGTCCTCCCCCTGAACGAACCTATAGATTCTCGGATCATTCTCACAATTTGATATCCACTTTTAGTGATATATTTTCCAAATCTATGATAATGGCAAACTAATTTATCCTCATAACTTGTTATGCTAAGAGGGAGGCTTATTGCTTCATCAGTTATAAATAACTCTATAATTTTAGCTTTACTTAACCCTTATGAAGGCTCTATAAAATCACTCACTTTGAGAGTACAATTTTTGTCATTCATACAAGGAGAGAAAAGCTTAAAAGTTGTTGGTCTAGGCAACCATCTGTCTCCCCAAATTGCAACGGATTTACCATCTCCTATTCTCCGCCGGGTCCCATGCTCTAGCACACATCTCGTATCCCAAATGCTTTTTCTACACAATTGACTCAACCACTGGTCTATTTGCCTTTCAAAAAGATGAAAATGGAAAATATTTTGCCTACATAACCCTCGACATCAAGGAATTTGGGTTTGAAACTATTTGTAAGCCTTGCTTTGCTAAACAAGCCAAGTTAAAAGCCTTAAGGTCTTGAAAAGCCCAGCCCCCTTCATTTTTTTGTGTGCATAGCTTTTACTAACTAACCTAGCTTATACCTCTAGTATTAAACTTATTACTCCACCAAAAATTAGAAACAATCGACGTAGATTATCACAAATGCAATCAAGTAATTTGAAACAACTCATAGCATATGTAGGACAAGCTTTGCCACTGCTTTAACTAACACATCTTTCTCGGCCTTAGATAATAGCTTTTGTTTCCAACCTTTCACCTTCTTCCACACTCGTTCTCGAATACTGTAACACCTCGTAATTTCATCTTCATGCTAATTCTTCTCTTAAGCCCGTTTTAGGCCAAACGCCCGTTTAAATAGTCAATTTTTTTTTGGGGCCTCCATAGTTGATCCAACACTTTCAACAAGTCATTTTAATGTTATTAAGTATGTGTGTATGGTTAAAAAGAAATTCGGGAAGCCACGGTTAAATTTGGCAGCTAATGGCGAAAAATCAAACTTTTGCCGAAATAAGTTTTTGGCCAACTTTGGAAGGCCATAACTTCTTCATATGAAGTCCAAATAAGTCCCTGTTTGTGACCATGATTTCATCTCATTTCCCTCTACAACTTTCGTTGGAATTTCGAGTCGAATTGAAGTCATTTAGGGGGTCAAAACGGGTCACGAAAACTGAGATTTTTGTCAAAAAAGCCGAGTTTCAAAATTTGTGTCCTCTGATCGATCAGAGGGTGCCCAACGGATTTTTTAATCATTTTTCATTGAGTTTTATTCACCATTCTTCATCACTTCTTTCCAATTTCGAACCACCACCATGGGAGGAGCTTAGAGAAGAGGTGGGAGCTCCATTTTAGTGAGATTTTGAGAGATATTGAACCACCCCTTATCACGATCTAAAACCACCACCACATCATCTTTAAATCTCTACTATTCATCATCTTCCTCACTTAATCTCCACCATTTCTAGGTTTTGAGCTCGAAATTTGGGGGTTTTGTGATTCAGTGGGTTGCGGCTCGATCCTGCACTTGAAAAGCTTCGACTATTGACTTAACTAAGGTGGGAACACTAGTATCTAACGTTGTTTTCAATTATTATGTATTACATCCTTGTTTTCTAAGCCAAACGTGAAAGTTTTGCATATAAATGAGGTTGATATTCATACATGGGGTTTGGGTTTGGCATCTAGGCATATATGTGCTAATTTCTCTATAATCTTATTGTTGTATCATATTTATTATAAAAGATATAGGATATGTGTGAAGTCTTACAAGCCCGAGGTAGTGTTCATTAGCGCGTATACTTAACTTAGGGCTTATGTGCATAATTTTATGGACTAAGAATGAAGAGTTGCGCTAGACATGACTCACAGATGCCGTAATGTGAACTTGGTACCTTAAAACATAACTATACACACAACTTTTCTATCCATGTTACCAAGTTGTTAAGGGATCAATGTTGTAAATCTATCAAAAGCTCCCTATATGCATTTTGGGCATAGTTAGAAATTGTATATGGTTGTAAAGAGCTTGAGATTACATAAGCTTAGTTTGTGAAAGGAATTACATGTATGTATTATGATATAGATGTAGATATTATACAAGTGCCATTAGCCTTTTAATATCATTACCGTGGTGGGAAAATTATCACTTTCGAAACAAGAAATGTTTTTATATAAACCGTTAACACTCTCTATTTAGAGTTGTTCAAGTATTGTGTGGATGTAGTTAAGTAATGGTATTGATATGTTTCATGGCACTCGTATAATAGTTGCATTATGAATCAAAGGTGGGTCTTATGGCTATTAATTCCTTCTACTTAATATAGATATGGGTTAGTGATACACATAGTACGTGTACAACCCCTTTGTATTAAATTAGACCTTTGGTAAATAAAGGGAGACTTAAGGATAGGCATATATACATATATAGGTGAATATATTTCATATGAGAATGCCCTATTCGAATATGCTTCTCTCTACCACACACATATTTGGGGATACGCATATAGTTTGTGTATCTGGAGACTAGTAAGAAGATTGGAGATATATATATATATATATATGAGTGTGTGTACATGTATGTGTACTATATATATTCTTTGGGAGAACACGTTTTATTGCTTTTATAGTTTTGTAAGGCACTAGTGGTCAATGGGGTTGACCTAGCCCTGGCAGCTACATACCCTAGTTCGTGTAGAGGGACCCCGTTTTCAGAGCAGCATACTCTATGGTCCGTAGGGGGACCCCTCGATGCGGCATACCCTACACCATCTAGGTGGTTCACGGGGGACCCAGCCTTGGGGGCTTAGATATGGATCGCAGTGCACTGTAGAGTAAATCCTAAATGTTAGATGTTGGATACGAGATGAGCAGTTGGATGAGATTAGTGCCTACGTATTGTTTTATGACTATACTTTCCTTATGCCCTTTATTATTATGATATACTTCCGTATTTTGGTTTAATATACTTTGGAGATGTATATACATTGTTATTATGGATTACGTATATCTTGACAGTACTTTTGGATACATCTTTTCTTGTATTTTCAGGGACATGATCGCACTTGGCATACATTGCATGTAAAATAATTTTCATTACATTAATACATATATAAATCTATAGATATTTATAAAGAGTCATATAAATGACATATATATATATATATATGCATGATAATAACAAAACTACTTTCATTATGATGCATCGCATGCATGGTTTTGGAAATTATTTTATATACAAAACCATATAGTTTCCACTGAGCCTGTGTTTGGCTCACTCTCATTTTTCAACAGTTTTGCAGGTACTTCCTTGGGGCGATACGAGTACGGATTAGAACCTTTGAGGACCATATATAGTTGTAGTCGTCCGTAGACGACTTATAGCTTAAGAGTTATATGTGTTCGTACCATCAATATAGTTTGTATCATTATATTGTATTCATTTCAATTCAGATGAGATGTAAGGCCTTATTATTTAAGTTTGGGACCTCATTGGAGGGTTTGAATTGTACGTAACATTATTACCATGAATGTGGAGTTTGATTTTGAAGAAAGGAAACTTATAGTTCTTTTATTTTATTTATTTATTTATAGGGTGGTTTTGTTATAAATACGAACTCCACAAGCCAATTTTTTCCAAAATAAGGCCTTCTGTGTTATTACTATTAGATAAGTCTTAAATAATGCATTTCACAATGATGCGAACAAGGCTACAAGGGCTCAAATCAATTCGTGTAGGCCCATTAGAATAAATTAAAAGCTTTATTTTAAGTAGTTTTAATTATAAGAATTATTTATTATTCAATTAGGAATGTTTTCATTATTTAATTGGGAATGTTTTCCTTATTCAGTTAGGATTTAGATTAGTAGTTTCCTTACTGTGTTTAGATTAGTATTTTCCTTATTCTATTTGGATTAGTATTTTCTACGCCCTATTTAAAGGGGGTTCATTGTATTGTTTTTAATATCTAAGACTTTATTCATAATAATATTGAGTGACTTAATCCTCTTTGGTTCTTCACGAACTATTTGAACTTATCCTTTTGTCCGTGGCGTTAATCCAACTTATAAATCGGTATTCCGCACCCGATTGTGGCGTCTTTGATTTTCATCATAATCTGATTGTAGAAAAGGTCTAGGTTCTTAATTTGCTACGGTTTTCGTGTGTATTTGTGTCAAGGTTCGCACAACCAATTCGTTGTGTTTGTGTGTTTCGTGCGATATCACAGTGGATCATATCAGTTGGTATCAGAGCAGAGCTTCTATATTCAGGTTTTTCTATCTTTTTATTTCTTTTTCATGTTAGAGATTCAATTCAATTTAAAAAGGAAAAAAAGTGTTAAGATTATAGTTGTTTTTTTCAAAATCCCGTTGGGCTGTCGAAAATTGTGGTTTTTGCTATCGAAATGACCTTGGATCGTCTTGATTTCTAGCATAAGTATTGTAAAATTGCTTTCTGAACAACATATCAAAAAATCAGCCCGATCTAACGGTTAGATCAAAAGTTATTGCTGATTTACGATAACACCTGCAAAAACCAAAAAAAAAAGTGTGATTGTTTGCAATTTAAAGTTATGGATGATTCAAAATTGATTACTGACGCTTTCGTAGCTGAGGTGAGAAAGGTCTTTAGAGAGGAATTTGATCCACTTCATGAGTGGTTAGAGAAAGTTTGTAAAAATCTAGATCGAGTTGAGAATAGACAAGTCAAGCTATCACCTATTGATCCTAATGGAAGAAAAAGAATTCATCCTAGAAAAAATAGGGTTGAAGATGATTGGGATCCATGAATTGCTAATAAAAAACATGGTGGTAAGTTTAGAGAAGGTAGAGTTTCGGATAGTAACAATATGTGTAGTATCAAGAAGAAAACTCATTCGAATGATCCAGAAAATTGGCGTAAATTGGAGAAGATGATGAGGCTTATTTTGAATTCAACATGATGGGAAGCGTATAGTCAAGTCTGAATGCAACCTTTTGCGCATCAAATCAATGTAAAGAGGAGGAGAAGGAAGCCATATCTAAGCCACTATCAAAGAATGAACCAGAATCTAATTCTAATCCGCCATTGGAGGATGAAGAGAGTGATCTACAATTCGAATCTTTGCAAGAAATTATAGTTCCAAGTGTGCAAATGAAAGAAGATGAAGAAGTACGGCAAGAAGATATCACTCAAGTACAAAACATTATGCATGAAGCTCCAAAGATATCTATTGACATGAACATCATCATCATTAAGAAAAAAAAGGATATTCAAGTTGAAGGATTATATTTGAAGATTGTTGAAATTGAGCATATCGATTTTATCGGCGTTGATAAGTTTGATATTCATCCAAATTACCAGCTAATTAACTTCTTGAACAAATTGAGAAAAATTGAATTGTTGCATGGCAAGAAGTTTGATGAGTTTCGAAAGGCAAGGAATTTCAAGCATCGTAAATATTCGAAGTACTTGTTCTATTGGCATGGAAGATATCTGATATGACCTACGGTGATATCGCACGAAACCCGCAAACACAACGAATTGGCTGTGCGAACCTCGACACAGATACACACGAAAACCGTAGCAAATTAAGAACTGGACCGTTTCTACAATCAGATTATGGTGAAAAACGAAGACGCCACAACGGGTGCGGAATACCGATTGATAAGTCGGATGAACGCCACGGACAAACCGATAAGTTCAATAGTTCATGAAGAACCAAAGAGGATTAAAATCAGTCAATATTATTATGAATAAAGTCTTAGACAATAATAAAAATAATACAATGAACCCCATTTAAATAGGGTGTAAAAAATACTAATCTAAACACAATAAGGAAATACTAATATAAATCCTAATTGACTAAGGAAAACATTCCTAATTGAATAATATTAATCCAAACACAATCAGGAAACTATTAATCTAAATCCTAATTGACTAAGGAAAACATTCCTAATTAACTAATGAAAATAATAAATAATTTTTATAATTAAAATTACTTAAAATAAAGCTTTCAATTTATTCTAATGGGCCTCCACGAGTTGATTTGAGCCCATGTAGCCTTGTTCGCGTCAATATCAAACTTCGAAGAGGCATTCGAGGATTAGCTTTGTTGAAAAGTGGGCGATTTGTGTAATACTCCGCACTTTAATTTATGTTAAATGGAATTATATTGGCTTATTTATACTCATGTGAGTGATCGTTAGGTGATTCGGGTGGTTCGAATTGATTTTGGTTGGTAAATAAGAAATTTTGGTCTTTCGCGATTTGTTATTTCTAGCTATCTTTGAGCTATTGTAATTTCTTCTCTATTTATTAGAATGAGATTTTGTTCGCTTTGGTGTCTAGTATTTATACCATTCTACAACTTTTATGTTTTGGCCGAAATCCAATTCACACTCCTCGTGGGTCAAAACAGGCTGCAAAGTTGGCCCATTGTAATATTCTGGTCATTCGGTAGTGCTTTGGCATAGCGCTGTCTTCGGTGAATTTCTGAGAAAATTCTATTCAGAATTTAGGAAAACTTTATCTTAGAAAGTTGTAGAGCTTTGAAATACCTTTCCGTGAACATAAAGAACGCCTCAATCGGAGTTCCGAGTCAAAAGTTATGGCCAAAACAAAAATAGTGGTCCAGAGCCCTAAATTTAAAACGCGGACCGGTATGGCGTTTTTGGCATACCGGTCCGGCGCCAAAATTTTGGAAAAATTGACTCCCGCGGACCAGTATTGGGTATTTTGCATACCGGTCCACCAGTTAACTATTCCCACTGACTTAAGCACGTTTTTAAGCCATTTTTGGTCATTTTTCAACTCAACTTCGACACACACTCTTCCACACTCCTCTAAGGAGTTCTACAGGGTTCTAGAGAGAGAAAGAGAAAGATTTCTACGCATCTTTCATCCACGATCGAAGATTCAAGCTCGAAATCATCCAAACCACCTTTAAGGTACTGTTCATCATCTCCTACCTTGATTTTCTTCTATAAAGGCTCAAGTATGAGCTTTGGCTATATGAGTTGGAGTTTATACATCATTGATTAGTGGGTTTTGCCAGCCTAAGGACGTGGTGACGCGAGAGCTCGAGTATTTCACCAAACGGGGTTTCGGTTTACATCCTTCTTCCTTCTCTTGGTCTACAAACTTAAGGTAGGGGTTATATGTTTTTCAAACTTGATGATATGATTTTATTTATCTAAAGATGAATGATTTTACACATATATGTTCGATATGAAGCACATACTTCCTTGTAATTGATTATACTTGGATTATCTATGCATGGATGCTTACTATGAAAACCAAGTTAATTGATATCTATAAATTATGCATGATATGAGCCTATTATATGGAGTGATATATGCCACCTAAGCTCTATGATTACATGTTATTAATTCATACGGATGTTCTTTGGGTATATATGTGTTGGTTTGACAAGAAAATGATTAGTAAAGGGTTTCGTATACACCAAAGAACATGGATGTGAATTGGATAGAGTTTATATGGCATATGTAGCTTCTATTTTCTATATGATGCATTAGTTGGGACAAGATTTGCCACTTGAACTTGATATCTATGTAATATAGACTAGTAAGCGATGTTCCTTGAATATACATGCTTGGTTGTTTCTAAGTGGATTTGTAAATGGGTTATATATACGATAAGGAATATGGCTACATGATGAATGAAGTTTAAGTGGCATGTGTTGTTTTTAGTTGTCATAAAGAGCATATATGCATGTTGTACACCACTATTGTGTCAACCGCAATCTTGAAGATTTTTTGGCAAGCTCGGATTCTCTTATGGCCTATCGAATGGGCATGTATTTCTTATTATGATGCTGAAAGCTTCATTATATATATCTCTCTATTCGGAGGCTACATGGAAGCTTATTTCTCATGGCAATTCATGGAAGCTTCATAGAAGCTTATTGTCTCATCGGATATGATTGGTTGACCGATTTCTGGATAATGATTGTGCTTGGTCGTGGATGACCAAGGGTGATGTGAATTTTGTATGAATGTATATTTTCATGGTGCTTACCAGGATGGAAAAATAGGCAGGGTTCGGTGCCCTTGGGTTGAAAAGCCCTAAACTCCTGGGGGATATTATTTGGCCGCCAATAAGCCACCGGTGAAAGACCCGGGAACCTTAGCATTGGCAATGCACCATGGATTCGATTCTTTTCTATAGAAGATGGATGGGTTGTTGTTCCACTTCCTGGGTACGATGATGATATGCCATTTTGAGGTAATGGATTCTATGATGAGATTTCAGTTCAGGTTCTCGTGGACAGAAACTGTGACTATATTATATACTCTTGGAAAGAATGAATTCTATATAGCCATCTTGGCTTGATTTCTCATCGGCATGCATCGTCAAGATTCGAAAATGGGTTGACACAAAGGGAGGTAAACTGCATATGCATGAGCACACATCATCATGAATTAGTTATATTTTATGATATGTTACAAATAACGTTTAAATTACATGATGAAAAGGTCTACTTTGTTTACAGTAATATGTCAAGGAATATTTTCAAAACTTTCCCTTTCTACTTTCCCCCCACTGAGCTGGGAGCTCACCCCGTGTTTTATTTACAATTACAGGTACACATGGGGCAAACGATGGTTACGGGACGACGGGATTGGGATCGAAATAGATGCCTCTGATACATATTCATTTTTGTTAGGTATATATTATCTCAGGAAGCCACGGCTAGCCCAGAATGTTGTATATTATTTTTGAACTACTTAGTTGGTTTTGTAAAACAGTTGCATGCATGCATGTGTGTTTATGTACAGTAATATTATCTTATATCTTGTTGAAGGATGAATGACACATATGACATTTACTGTTTGGATTTTCTTTGTGCATTTACATATCTATCCATTTTAGTTAATCTAAGATGGGTTGGTAGCACTCCAGGTCTTAATTACGGGTGTTGTCCTGTAGATTAAGGCGGGGGTGTTACAATTTGTGTACAACCTAACACAGATTTGAGGGCAAATCCTTTTCAAGAGGAGGGGAATGATGCGGACAAGGTTATAAGGGCTCAAATCAATTCGTGTAGGCCCAATAGAATAAATTAGAAGCTTTATTTTAAGTAGTTTTAATTATAAGAATGATTTATTATTCAATTAGAAATGTTTTCATTATTTAATTAGGAATGTTTTCCTTATTCAGTTAGGATTTAGATTAGTAGTTTTTAATATCTAAGACTTTATTCATAATAATATTGAGTGACTTAATCCTCTTTGGTTCTTCATGAACTATTTGAACTTATCGGTTTGTCCGTGGCGTTCATCCGACTTATCAATCGATATTTCACACCCGATTGTGGTGTCTTCGATTTTCATCATAATCTGATTGTCGAAAAGGTCTGATGTGATCCAGCCTAGCCAAGATATTAGCTCTATGTTCTTGCATGTTCTCATGACCGGCTGGCTGAAGAATTTAATTATTTATTTTATATTTCTTAAAGCCCAAGGATTATAGATAATTATTTTCTAGAGTTATTATTATTTTAGAATTATTTTGGGCTTATTTTAGGGTGTTTATTAATTTCCTTATTGCATTAGGAATATTCTAGGAGTTATTATTTTCCTTTTCTATGTAGGAATTAGTTTCCTTTTTGAATTAGGATTAAGGCTTTGTTTACTCCTATTTAAAGGAGGCACATGATTGTTTTAAAAATAAGTTTTGATGATTAATCAAATTGAGAGCTTTCTCTTTGTGTTCTTTAAGAGCATGTTGAACATGTTGAATTGAGTAAATTCAATTGTTCTTGACTTATCAATCTAGCAATCACACTAGATTGTGGCGTCATTCATTATACCGAGGTTCGCGCTTCTTTAAGCGTTGGGTTGAGGTTCCATCTTCCATCTTTTCGACGTATTCCAAGGTTCTTGCTACGTTTGTAGTTCAAGGGTTGAGGATCCATTAGCCTGGCTAGGAAAGACGATCCGGGTTCGCGTCAAGGTCCAGGTTCTTAATTTGCTATGGTTTTCGTGTGTATCTGTGTCGAGGTTTCCACGACCAATTCGTTGTGTTTGCGGGTTTTGTGCGATATCACCGTGGGTCGTATCACACAACCTGCCGTCGCATACTGCACCGTGATTAACCGGGTTCCCGTGGTCTACACCTCACAACGGAATTCGGGGCGTCACAAATACTTACTAAAATCTCTTTCTTAGAGCGGTCACACTACCGTCGAAAGCCCGAGATATTTCTAACGACGTGTGCTTACTAAAGACAACAATGGTCTTGTCCAAGTTAGTCTTTTAACCTGAAGCCGCTTCATAAGTGTTTAGGATGTGCCTTACTTTCTTAGCTTGACTCGGCATAGCATCACCAAATAAAATATTATCATTAGCATAGAATAAATGCGGAATTCTTGGGCCACCCTTGCTAGTACTAATTATGGGGAAGCTTTTCTGTTTTGAGCTACGTAAAATAGAGAAGAGAGCCTTTTTGCACAAAGAATAAATAGATAAGGAGAGAGAAGGTCCCCTTGACGACGCCCTCTATGCGGGCAAAAAAAGCCCATTGGGTTTACGACAACAGAAAATGAAGCACTGGAAACATAATACATTACAACATCAATAAATCTATCATTAAAACCAAATACCACCATCATACTTTGAAGAAAATTCCATTCGACTCTATCATATGCTTTACTCATATCAATCTTTAATTAAAAATGCCCCTTCTTGCCAACATATTTCTTTTTAAGAAAATGATTAACTTCAAAAGCAGCTATAACATTGTCAGTAATTAAGTGCCAGGGACAATAGCACTTTGAGCTTTAGGTATAATGTTTAATAAGACATGTTTAAACCTATTAGCCACCATTTTAGAAGCTATTTTATAGACAGCATTACATAGGTTAATTATTCTAAAATGGCTCATATTTTTAGCATTTTTTATTTTTGAAATAAGAGCAATATTACTGTGATTCAACGCATCTGGAATGATTCCTTTATTAAAGAAGTCCAACACAATAGTAGTAACTTCAGTCCCCACAATACCCCATAATTTTTGGTAAAAAAATGTTGTCATACCATCAGCACTCGGGGCCTTAAAAGGAGCCATATTTTTAAGAGCAAGGTGTACTTCAGAAACGGTAAAATCTTGTGAGAGAGTATCATTCATTTGCCTCGTCACCCGTGTCTTTATCCCCCTAGTGATCTCTGTGATAGCCTCTTTTGTTGGATTACCAGACTGAAACAATTGTGCAAAAGTAGCTAACTGCACAACTCCCAATCGCTTGTTTTGTTACCAATTCTTGACCACCATTGTCCTCTAAGCTTGCTATCACATTTCATCTTCACATTTAAGAAGCCTTAGCATGGAAAAAATTGTTGTTTCGATCACCTGCCTTCAACCAATCAACCCTTAATCTCTGTTGTCATTTGACCTCTTTTATCTGAAGTAACACATCTAGCTCTTTCTCCACTTTTTTAACCTGTTATAAATCCCGATCTAGCCTTCCTCGAGTTTTAAGGAGTATCGATTTGCTACGGGGTTGCTTGAATCCGCTTAGCTAGTAATATCACAAAACTTATTCTAACTCTAAGCTTTTAGTTTCTCCACACACCCCTTAATTTTACGCTGGAAACTCATATCACCCATCCCATTATTACTTAACTCGGCCCAAACGTTCGCAAGAATCCCTTCACATTCACCGTCCTTTATCCACCATTCTTCAAACTTTATTCCCTGAGATCTACCCTAATTTGGATGCCTAGCCACTCCTTTGAGACACAATTTAATAGGGACGTGGTACGATCCCTGTTGAACAATATGCAGCACAGCAGCCGAATGGAATATATCTAACCATTCATTTGTTGCTAGAGCTCTGTCGAGCCTAACTTCCCCAAATTTAGTCAAGTCTATAGGAACTTGTAGCCTTGCCAACCCAAATCATTAAAAGCACAATCATCAATCATTTTTCAAAAATTCTCAATTTGCCAATTAGGCCTAGGTTGTAGTCCATTTGTTTCGTCCATGGCTACAATCTCATTAAAATCACCGAAACACAGCCATGGCCCCATACTTTTAGTTTGAAGTGACCTCAACAAATTCCACCCATCCATCAGCTTGTTAGCTTCAGTAAACCCATAAAATCTCTAGTAAGCCAACCTCCATAATTATCATCCACAATCCCATCAATATGATTTCGAGAGTACGATCAGATTGTAATATTCAATGATGCCTTCCATGTCAAGCATAACCCTCCCCCCCATTGCGACAATAAAAAAAACATGGTCAAACCAAGTTTTGTACCTAATTTTCTCCATATCAAATGCAAATAACTTCATCTACATTAAGAAAACGAATAAGGAACACATTCTCTCTGTAATAAACTACATAGAGATCGAACTGCTTGAGGGTTCCCAAGCCCCCGGCAATTCCAACATACACCTATCATGGCACTCGGCGGGACTAGATTCCAACCTCCGTCAATTTTGCATTTTAGGGGTATTTATACACTCGAAAAATACTTTCAAACCATCTTATTCATCTAGAAATCAATATCAAACTTCATCTCGATCTTAAGCATCATTTTTATTGATTCCGAAAAGAAAACTTGTCTATTTGATTTGAGCAATTTATTTTCTTATCATTTGATCAAATATCTTTAACTTTAGAAGTGAGCTTCATCATTGTATCTTTCCAAAACACTTTGATAGAGTTAGTAAACTTCACTGGTGTGTGTCAGCAAACAATCTTATTATTCATTTGAGAGTTTTTCTCATTGTTAAAATAAGAATGTTCTTGTGAGAAGTGTAGTGATGAGAATTAAACTTTTTGTGGAGGTTTGATTTTCGCCGATAAGAAAATCCGTTGATCAAAAATTGTTTTTATTAAGTATTTAATTTTGATTATTGAATTCAATTGATTAATCTAACATGGAAATTCAAAAAGTGACGTGGACAAACGTAAAGTGACATGGCATCCTAGTTGGCCTAAAAGTTGTATATTCAAGGCTTCACTTCAACACATTCAAAGGCTTCAAGAAAATCCAAGTGAAGATAATGTGTGTGAGTGATTAAGAATTTATTGTTAAAGTTGCTGATATTTCATCATAAGAAATTTGCTTTACTTTATAAATTATATTTCTTCAATTAATTTTATCATTTCTTTTAAAATGAAAATTTGAATATAACAAAACATCACCTTATTTATCCATCATACAAATTACTCATCCTAAATATAGACTTAAAGCTATTTTTTGTGAGTTGGTTTGTGTATTAATGAGATTACAAAGGTTAGTGAGCTTATAGCCTTAAAAGGCTATTAAAGCTATTTGTTCAGGCTGCAACAGTCGACTATTGGATGCCTGACAGCAAGAAACTTTGTTTTTCATTCCAAAAACCTATAAGAACGGATACTTCAAGTTTCAAAGTACTATAATATATTTATGGGGTATTTATACACTTGTAAAACACCTTTCAATGATTTAGAAATCAATCTTGAACTTCATCTTCAATCTCAAGCATCATTTTCATTGATTTCAAAAGCAATCTTCTCTATTTGATTTGAGCAATCCATTTTCTTATCCCTTGATCAAATTTCTCTAACTCTAAAACTGAGCTTCCGCTTCATCATTGTATCTTTACAAACACGTTGATAGAGTTAGTAAACATCATTGGCGTGTGTCACCAAATCATCTTATTATTCATTTGAGAGTGTTATCTCATTGTTTGAACAAAAGTGTTCTTGAGAGAAGTGTAATGAAAAGAATTATACTTTGTATGGAGGTTTGATTTTTACCCGTAAGAAAATCGGTTAGTGGAATTTATCAGGGGAACTACTTAGGAGCAGACGTATGGTCTAAACAAATGAACCACGTAAAGAAAACATCATTGACTCATTCAGTTTTGTCTTTATAAACTCAAGCTCTTTATTCCTATTGTTCACACTTGATCTTATTATTGTGATTGATTACATTAAAACCATCCTTGGTATCTCGATTACTATTTGGTTATCTTATTATATCTTAAGAACTTTTTAGTTCCATAATTAATGTCAAAAACCATATTTGCCCCCTCTCTAGAGTTGTTTTCCAACCAACAAATCGTTTAGTGGATCTAGGGAGAACTACTTGAGCACAGATGTACGGTTTAAACAACAGAAAAGCATAAACAAAACATCATTGACTTATTCGGCGTTGTCTTTCTCAATTCAAGCTCTTTAATTACTATTGTTCATACTTGTTTTTTATATTGTGTTTGCTTACCTTAATAGATCATTAGATATATAGTTTTGCATTTTTTCTTCATACAATGTTTTGGGACTTTTTAATTCCGCAATTATCATTAAAATTGTATTCACCCCCTCGAGGGTTGTTTTTCGACCAACAATTCATTAAAAAAAATCTAGCCACATTAATTTTCTCCATAGATTAATAAATTGTGTAAAAGATATAAAATGTAGGCTTAACAAGAAAAACCATTAGTGAAATATAGGATATTGACTTATATTTCCTCCCATTAAAATCCATATTAATGTACTTTCTAATTACATCTAACATTAGCAAAAGTCAATTTCTAAACTCCACTTGCAACTTCTAATAGCAATCGGCAAACTGTAATCTTCATTGACATATATATCGGTTGGAACAAAAAAAATGCATCCATTTTTTAATAGCAAAATCTTTGCAACTTCATCATCATATAGCCATCTTTATGTACGTATAGCAATCGGCAAACTCCAAACTTCATTAACATATATATCAATTGGAACAAAAAAGTTGCATATATTTTTTAATAACAAAAGGGTTGTAACTTCACCATAATTGTAACATCCCGTGTTTGTTTTAGTTAACGTCCATATCCTTGTTACTTTGATGCTTAAATATTTTCTTTCGGATTAAATTGTTTCAGGAGATCCGAATTTGACTTCGTCATTTTTGTAGCGTCTTATTATATATTTAGAACTATTCTGAAAATTTTCTTCACATCCGGACCTGAATTGAGTATTTCAGAGGCATTTTTCGGAAATGGAAAATTTACTCGTCAAGTGGATTTCAGTCAACTTTGGGGACTCATAACTTCCTCATTATTTAAGCCAATTCCACTCCGTCAACTCTTATGGCTTCTTCATATTTCCTTCTATAACTTTTGTGTTTTGACCGAAAGCTAATTCACGCTTCTTGTTGGTCAAAAGTGAGTGCGAAACTAGCCGATTAACCAAATCTGATTTTCTATAGCATTTCGGCACAGCACTGTCTTCGACGGAATTTTGGTATTAATCTGTCCTGAATTTGGTGTAACATCCTTTAACAAAGTGGTAGATCTTTGAATTACCTTTCCGTTGATATAAATATCATCTCAATCGGAGTTCTGAGCAAAAAATTATGACCAAATTATAAACAGTAACTCCATAACCTCGTTTTTATTGAATTGACTAGCGTTGACCCGTTTTTAAACCCCTTTCTCCTCCATTTCAGCTCAGTTTTGAGGGTGAGAGAAGGATGAACATTTCTAGAGAGAGAGAAGGAGAGAGAGAGAGTGATTCTTGGTGAAATTTCATGGTTTCATAGCCCAAATTCAAGCTTTTCTTACCAAAAGTTCAGATTCTTGATGTTCTTCGCATTCTCATTTCATTTTCGAGCTTGGATGCTTGATTTGGAGATTTATTGAACTCAACCCAAGCTGTCCAACCCTTTGTTCTTCAAGAGCTAAGTTGGGAACTTCCCTCTCTTCTTTGATTATTGAATAAAATCAGTTGGTTGTGTTGAAATACTAGGTTTCGGTACCAAATTCTTAATTTCACCTACATGTATGTTGTTTAGCCATGGATTAGATATTCTGAGCATTTATATTGATGATAAATTGGATATATTTGATGAAAATGGAGGTTGATTGTGCTGCATGTCGTTATTTAAGTGATATATTGGGAATTTGGTATTGAAAAGGCTAGTCATATGCATGTCTAACTCCTTAAATTTTCAAATTTTTTTTTGAATTTCTAGAATATAAAACACTTAAAAATCATATTTAAACTAGTGGTTGGATAGGTATGAAGGACTTGATGACAATTCTAGTGAGTCTAGTATTAAAACCTCATGTTTGCCCAATTGGACTGACGAGATTCAGTCATTTTTATAGATACATATTGGTGTAATGCATGGAATAGATTATTGCAATTTGATTCTTAATTTAATGATGCAAGATGGGTGAGAAATATTGTTTTTAATTCAGAATAATTATCCCCATTAATTATATGGAATGTTTTTATAACAACAATGATAACACACTTGTGCTGTGAGAAAAATATTGAGATTGTTGGAACCGGATAAGCACCGGTATAGAAATGCTTGAGTTATGTTATTGCACAGACCCATGGTAAAGATGGGGTGCCAAAAATCTGGTTACCAGTGTGCAGATCCACGGAAAGGTGGGGTGCGTTTGTGATTATCTTATTCTGTCTAAGTAAAGAATGAGGAGGAGCTGGATGGACGTGTATCAATATATATTGTGTGTGTTACATATGGATCATAATTGGATTATAATGATAATAAAGGGTTTTCTTTCTATGAATTGGTAACAATTGGGGAATTTTGTTAATAACTAAAATTATGACCTTATATTGTAGAACGTCCATTGCATTGCAGATTCCCTTCCCCTATTGTTCCCACTAGGTTAGTTTTGGCTCATTCCCTCATTTATCTTTTAGGTACACCTCGTGGTACGGGTAGAGGTCGTGAACCAGGTCCGAGTTCATCTTAGAGCCATCTCTGATGCCCTTATGGATTTAGCTCGTTGTATTATTTTGATTTGTGGGAGTTGTAATTTCTAATTAAGTTTGAAAACTATAGACCTTCGATGTGTGTACTAGTAGTATTTTCAGTTATGGTATTTCAAATTTGGATTGTAATGGATTTAAAAAGTATTCTATATTTCCGCGTTGTTTATTAAACATGATGGATTTTTAGTATTTGCAAATAATTCTTGCCGAATTTTTATTAGATTTCTTTACCTTGTTTAATTTATCGAGTATGTCTATTTGCCTATCTGTTGTTAATTTGATACAGCATTCATTAACACCTGCTTAATTGGGCGAGTTATTACAATTAGTATCAGAGGATAGGTTCAATTCTCTTTTCGATTGAGGTATGGGTAGATAGGATCATTATATTCCTTCAGCGCATGACCGTATTGAGTCGGGAAATTTTAAGTAACACTTCTAATAGGCACATGTGACGGGTGAGTTAGACTATATTTAACTGCATATGCAATGGTTGATAATTTTATAAAGCATCTGTCTGCTGTAGCTTATTAGAGTTGAACTTGATAATGCATATAAATATCAATCGGAATTTGTTTTGACGTATTTCTTGGCTTCTATTCTCTGTCACTATGATTATGGTTGTGGACTGAACTCTTCTTTTGTTTTCCTATAGAATGCCTCTTAGAAGCTCAGCCTGTGATCCTCCTGCTGATGAGGGAGAAGGTTCTGGTAGTCTTGATAATAGCCGTAGTTTCATGTCATTTATGAAGAAGATGATGAAGGATTTCATGGGAGAATTAAAGGACGTCATGAAAACCTCTTCTGGCTCAACTACTAAAGCCCGTGGGAACCGTCCCTAAACTATTAGTAATCCTGATGGTGGAGAGCAGGATAAGAGTGTAAAGAAAATTGCTATTTAGAATCAAGGAGGAGATCAGGCTAAGTTGTGGAGATCGTTCAATCGCTTAGATCCTACCAAATTTGATGGGACTAGAGGGCCTGAAGACGCTGAATCTTGGTTATTCGATGGGAAGGAGAAGCTTGATTTGATTGAAGCTCTTAATGCATTACGCCCTAGGTTAGCAGCTTCTAAGTTATCAGGGTTTGCACATGGTTGGTGGACCTGGGAGGTGTTTAGTAGAGAATTCAAGAATCAATTTATATCTGATGCTTACGGCAAGAGAAAGAGGGAGGAGCTTCGAATGCCGAGACAAGAAGGGATGACGGTGGCAAAATACCGCTAGAAATTTGAGAATTTGTATTTGCACATAGATCGACTATCTTATAAGGATAAGATGGAGGCATTCTTCTTTGGTCTATACGGGCAGATTTTCGGGATGTCCTAAGTGCGTACAATTACTAGACATACAAAGAGGTGGTCGAGGCCGCTTACTGGAGATATTCAGTTTTGATAGAGCCTAGTAGGGGAAGCTATGACAATCGTTCAGATAGGCTCTCATATTCGTCAAATAAGGGGAATAAAACGAGTGGATTTGGTAATTGGGGAAGAAATAAGAGGGCTAAGTGGAGTACATAATCTTCAGGAGGTCTCTACTCTAGTAATTGGGCAGCAATACTGGTAGTTTCTCAGGGTCCTATTATGTTTGTAGACAACAAGGACATCGAGTAAAGACTTGTCCTAATAATCCGTGAATGCCCCAGGGAAGTCGCAGTAGTGGTGAAGGTAGCAATTCTAGCTGAGGTTCGAGCCGAGGTCGTAATGGCAATCATGGCCGAAGTTAGATGGGTAGGTTCCTTGGTAGATCTTCATAATTAGTAAATCAAGATGTTGAGCAACAGGCAGCGAGTGGCCAATACCAGCCTAACCAATTTCCTCCCCAACAGTATTACTCACAGCCATGTCAACCCCACCAGCAATCCTTTTCTGGACCCGTGCAGTCTTAGGGTCACGAAAACCAGAGTGGCCGAGTTTACAATTTGGCAACATCATCTATGTAGGAGGACCACACGGTGATGGAAGGTAGTCTTATCCTCTTTACTACTGGTGTTAGAGTTCTTTTCGAATTGAGTGCTTCTCATTCTTTTATATCATTAGCATGCACATCTAGTTTGGGTTTAAAACCTAAGAGTCTTACTTCGTCTATCAATATTACCACGCCCTTAGGGGGCATTGATTGAGCATAGAAATTTCATTTCTAATCCCTTAAACAAGGCTCAATTAGCTCCTAGTTACCATCTAAAATTGTAAATTGCATGTAAATTCAGTTTAAGCATGAAAATAAGGCATTGCATTGTATTTCTAGGTTACTAAGCCATTTTGCAGGCCTAAAGTGGTTAAGCAACTAAAGTTGTATGTAAGAAAGAAGGTTGAAAGCGAAAAAGTGCAAAAAAAAGGCCCGGAGAAGAAGTCGAAATCCATTTTGAGGCTCGAGGCGAGGAAAACTCCGTAAACTACCCCAAAGCGCTAGCAAGAAGAGAATAGCAAGTCCCAAAGCATGAATGAAGTGAATACAAGTGTCCAAGAGTGATCCCAAGATGAAAGAAGCTCAATCGAATCAATTCTGAAAGTTTTCGAGCAAAACCGAGAATTGTTGTAAAAAGCCCGAAGTTGAAGCTGATCAAAGTTTTTCTACATTAGGAATTTGAAGAAATCTCCAGAAATAGAAGTTGTAGAGTTTTAAATTACCTACGCATAGGCGATAATAGTGCATCAATCAAAATTCAGAACAAAAACTTATGAGAAAACGAAGATGCAGAATAAAAATAAAAATAAATAAATACACAAGGATCGATTTCCACACTAGGATCGATCCCCACTTCAATTTTTGGCCCGTTTTCGATATTCGGCCCTTTTCAGCCTGTTTCTTCAAGGATCATCCAATTCACGACCAAAGATACTTGTGGAACATATAAAAGGGCACATATCTCATAATTTAAGGTAGGCGACACTTTAGAATTGATAGAACAGAGAGGTTAAGAGTACCGTAACTTTCTGAGAGTTTTTACGCTTGTTTGTCGATCAAACTTTTGAGTGATTTTCTTTTCAATTCCTTAAAAAAATTGTTAGTTTAGTTTATTTATGATATATTGAGGCTGGAATATTGGTGTAATCAAGATTCAATTCATCGTTATATTAAGTTTCAATTTCAATTGCTGTTCTTCATCCCGGTAAACCCTAGTTTTCTATTTTCTTTTGATTTACTTGCTTTTAATTGTTTGTTTTCTTTTCTATTCATAAATTGGTTAATTTAGATCATATATAATTTGGAATCAACCTTAAACCCAAGTTTTAGGGGCTGGTTTTAGGGTTTATAGGTCTATTTTGTCAGTTTTTCATCGATTTATGCTTGATTCTCGTTTTATATTCAAATAGTTTATAGTTATTCAATACTATTCATGTGTGATTCATTGTTCATCATTAGTAATCTTATTTTCCAAAATTTTAAGGTTTTAGTCAAATTTCTTCAGTTTATATCGAGTTTTTAGTTTGTTTACCATTTTAAGCGTAAAATTTTTGTTTTAAATCCGAATTGAGAAATTCGAAAGCCAAAAAATTTAAAATCTAATTTTCTTCATTATTAGGTACTTGTATACTATTTTACATAATTTATATGCTTATTTGCATATTTGGTTTGATTATGGCTAACTAAATCACTTGTTAGGGGTCTATAGTGAAATATGCGTAATTAATCCTTGAATGTAATCTAATTTAGGTTTGAATCTGATTTTTTCATTGGTTATAGATCACGTATTGAATGTATGAATATTTTTTTATCTTTTCATGCGTTAAAAACATATTTCCATAAGTTAGCTCAAAAATTCCATTTGATTACGAACCGTAAAACGTCAATTTACGGATTTTTGCACCAAAACCCTAACGTGGATGATTGAGGATGGTCTTTATCCTTTGATTAGTTGGGTTAGTTTCTTATGTTAATTAGATGATTTAGCGCTGTTTTGGTATTTATTCACGTAAGTGCCGAAAAAGTGCTAGTTTTGACTTTTGGCATTCTTTTTAAGACAGATTTGATTTGAATCACGTTCAAACATATTCAAACCTTATAGGAGTGTTGAGCTACTGATTTTTGAGAAGTTTAATCAACTTGGATTATTTTTGTCACACACTAGTAATACTAGGCTCTAAATTACACTTTTTCAAAGTCAAAAAGCTTCACTATCGAATTATATTGCTCAAAGCTAGTCTATATAGTCTTTGTCGCATGAGATATTATATACTTGTAGTATCAATATAATTGGATGGTTGGAAGGTCTAGCAGTTGAATGTTAGTGACAAATATTGTTTAAACTTAGATTTGGATTATCCGATTGGACTAGTTTCATACTCCTTAACTACAGCTACCCCCAACGTTTGTTTCTTGTTGATTTCAGTTCATTTAATATTCTGATTTGTTTAATTAGTACACTGTTTTAATTAGTTTAATTATTTTTAGTTCATTTGCATGCTCTGTTAGTACATTTAGGAAGCCTTTTAGGTAGAGAACTTGCGCTTGTAGATTCCCTTTAATTTTGCACCCTAGGATTAGATTTGCCTTTAATTTTAGTTTAGTTAATTAGTAGTTTTAATTTAGTTTCATTTTCCTTCCTTATTCCTCATTTCCATAATCTTTTTCTTTATTTTTCCCTTCTTCCATCCGAGAGAGATACCTAAAAGAAATTGTGAACACCCCAATCCGCGACTCTCGCGTGAACCTAACAAGCATTCTGCATCAAGTCTTGAGTCATCATGCATACAAGAGACTGTTAGGAAAAACCCTGATTTTCGAGTGCGTTAGGAATTAACCACAACCTTTTTGGTAGCCAGCCGCACGCCCCCAACCGCACGGTTGGCTCCTAGCCGCAGCCCCCAACCGCACGCTCCAACCGCACGCTTCAACCTGTTGGCTCCCAACCGTACGGTTGGTACTTTCCCTATCCGCACGGTTGGCTCCCAACCGTACGGTTGGCACCTAGCCGCACGCCCCAGCCGCATGCCCTGCGGCTACCCCTTGCGGTTGGCCTCTTTTGGAGCGTTTTTGGCGAGATTTTTGCTATAAATAGGACCTTTGGGCTCTCATTTTAGGGATCAAGACTCAATAGTGTTTTTTAGCAAGTATAAACTCTGTCAAAATTATTAGAGAGTCATTTTAGAGAAAATCTAGAGAGAGAAAGTTCTAGAGAGAGAAAGGAGCAATCAAGGCAAGGTTCTTATTTCTTCTTCAAGCGAATCAGGTATATTTTCTACAACCCTCCTTAATTTCAGTACTGCATTTAATTTCACTTTTAATACAGAAAATTATATAACTTGCAAAGAAGTTCATTGCTTTCAAAACAAATCCTTTCTAAGTTTTACAAGAAATCTAAAACCTGTTTTGACACGTTTTCAAAACAAATAAAAATACAAAAAATAGTTTCCAAAGAATGGAACTACGAGACTCTGATTTCATTCTACGAATGAATACGTAGGCGCTCGCAAAGCTCGAGTCCGATTTCAAAATACCGTTTTAAATCAACTTTATCCGAAAAGGACTATTCTGAAAACCATTCGAACTACTTGCAAGATATCTAAAATAGGAATTAAATACATGATCCATTAAGAGACCGAAAGGGCGAATTGGGTGCCTAACACCTTCCCAATTCGTAACGTAGTTCCCGAACCCTAGCAAAGTAAATTTTCAAAATAATTCTCTGGTTTCAAACGTATGAAAGATAATTCACTTTCAAATTGTCCTTCATACGATCTTTTGTTTGTTTTCTCGTAAAACAAACTGGCGACTCTACAAAACACATTTTTTTTAAGAAAACCGAGAACGAGGACTCTTTTCTTCTCTCGGGTCGCGGGTCCGGATTCTCACAGAAATAGATTCCTTAACTTCCCTGTGGTTCGACCTTGGACTTCCACAAGTATACTATAACTTGACCGCTTGCACTTGGGCTTAGTATTTTGCACTTTCTGAGCGTAGTCAGTGATGTGAACCCAGATTATCTTTCTTAGCCAATCTAATGGATACTTAACTCGTAGTCTATAAACAGACTAGAACCTTGTAATTCGTCGAAAGATGGAAGGCGAAAAACTCAACCCAACACTTAAAGAAGTGTAAACCTTGGTATGATTGAAGATGCCACAATCAATTGGTGGATAATTGATTGATAAGTCAAGAACAATTGAATTAGTCAATTCAACATATTCAACATGTTCTTAGAGAATACAAAGAGAAAACTCTCAATATTATTAATCATCAAAACTTCTTTCTAATACAATGAAAAGAACTCCTTTAAATAGGAGAACTAAAGCTATAGAATCCTATTACAATAAGGAAACTAATTCTACTTAAAAAAGAAAAATAATAACTCCTAAAATATTCCTAATACAATAAGGATAATAATAATAAATAATAAGGAAACTTATTCAAAAAGGAAACTACTAACCTAATTCCTAATTGAATAATGAGACTCAAGAAGCCCTATTAATTTAAAAACAACTTAAATTAATATCTTCTAGATATTCCAATGGGCCTCCTTGTTGTTCGTTACTTGAACTTCCACGCCCAATCTTTAGGAATCCCATGGAATGCATGATCATCATTTAAGCTTCTTGAATCCCCTAGTATGATTAATTCAAGGCTTAGACATTTGTATTTCCACGCCCAATCTTTGCACATGAGCATAATCAAGCCTTCATTTAGTAACTCACAATTTTCCTTGGTTGAATATAATGGAGGACTAGGCGAGATCACATCAGTCAAGCATTTCTCTTTTTACTCAATATTGTACTGCTATTATTTCTTTGCACAAGGATTGTCATATGGAGGATGATTTTATGCTTATGGATATGGGTTCTTATGACTTAATTTTGGGTATGGATTGGTTGTCGAAGTATCGTGCCATCATTGATTGTTATGCTAAGAAGGTGATCGCCTATCACTGGGGCCAAACTCTCATGTTTTATGGGAAAAAATACGAGTTATGCCCGGTGACATATGCGTGTAGGCGAGAATAAGGAGATTACTTGGGTTGGTTATGTAGTATAATTTTTGATGAACCTCCTAAGTTATCCCTTACTATTATACCCATTGTTAACGAGTTTCTTGATGTCTTTCCTGATGAATTGCCAGGTTTATCGTCCCACTGTGAGGTTGATTTCTTTAAAGATCTTGCTCTAGGGGCTGAACCAGTTTCTATAGCTCCTTATCGCATGGCTCCTGCTGAATTAAAGGAACTACGCACTCAATTAGATGATCTTCTAGCCAAGGAATTTATTCGTCCTAGTGCTTCTCCTTGGGGAGCCTCTGTCTTATTTGCCAAAAAGGCAGATGGTTCTCTCCACATATGTGTCGACTATCAGTAACTGAATTGTCTTACTATAAAGAACAAGTACCCACTCCCACGCATCGAAAATTTGTTCGACCAGTTACAGGGTGCACCATTTTTCTCCAAGATTGATCTTCTATCTGGTTATCATCAGTTAACAGTCCGAGAGGAAAATATTCCCAAGATCGCTTTCCGTAATCGTTATGGGTATTTCGAATTCTTGGTTATGCCATTTGGACTAACCAACGCCCCAGTAGCTTTTATGGATTTGATACAAAGAATCTTCCGACCGTATCTTGATCAGTTTGTTGTGGTTTTCGTGGACGACAACCTCATCTATTCTTATTCTGAGTTTGAGCATGCTATTCATCTTAGAATAGCATTGCAATTGCTTCGTGAGCACCAGCTATATGCCAAGTTCTGTAAATATGATTTTTGGCAGCAGGAAGTGAAGTTCTTAGGCCATATTGTTAATAAATTCGGAGTTTCTGTGGATTCGGCTAAGGTTGATGCTGTGTCGAGTTGGAGGCGACCCACAAGCGTTACCGAGATCTGAAGTTTTCTTGGACTAGCTAGTTATTACAGCCGTTTCATCCAAGATTTTTTCAAGATTGCCTCTTATCTTATTCGTCTTACTCAGAAAGGAGTTTCATTTATTTGGGATGACGATTATGAGTATGCTTTCAATAAGCTTAAGCGTCGTCTTACATCTTCTCCTGTACTTGCCTTACTGCAAAGAGGACTAGGCTATATCATTTACTGCGATGCATCTCGTTTGGGATTAGGTTGTGTGCTCATGCTGTTAGACCACGTCATTGCTTATGCATCAAGGCAGCTTAAGACTCACGAAAAGAATTATCCAACTCACGGCTTGGAATTGGCAGTAGTAGTTTTCGCTTTGAAGATTTGGCAACACTACTTGTACGGTGAGACATTCAAATTATTTTCTGATCACAAGAGCTTGAAATAGATCTTCACTCAAAAATATTTGAACCTGAGACAACACTTATGATTTCACTTTACAGTACTACCCAGGGAAGGCTAATGCGGTGGCAGATGCATTGAGTAGAAAGTCTCAAGGCTCAATTTTCAATTTGGGGTGCCGCGAATGGAGACTTCACCAAGACTTGCAAAAGTATGACTTGGTAGTGAATCGGAGAGATAACATGGCATTTTTGTCTACGTTGGTTGCCAGGCTAGTTATGATTAACCGAGTAATCGAAAGCCAAAGTCAGGATGAAAACCTAATATGGTGCCATAAATGGATATTATCAGGAGAGTACATTAATGCCATCACCATCGGACACGACGGTGGTATGAGATATAAAGGAAAGTTGGTAGTGCCCCAATACAATGTAGAGTTACAACAAGCTGTGTTAGCCGAGACCCATAATTAGGAATTTTTAATCCATCAAGGAGGTACCAAGATGTACCATGACTTGAAAAGAATGTATTGGTAGCCAGGGATGAAGAAAGATGTGGCAAGCTTCGTGGCAAAATGCCTCTTTTGTCAGAAGATTAAGATCGAGCATCAAAAAACTTCGGGTCAATTACATCCTTTGCCAATCCCAGAATGGAAGTCGAAGAATATCACTATGGATTTCCTTTTGGGTTTACTATGAACTCTATCCAAGAATGATGCAGTATGGGTAGTAATCGACAGGTTAACAAAATCGGCTCATTTTCTTCCTATCCAAGAGAAGTTTCCCATGGGAAGGTTGGCGAATATTTATATCAAGGAGATTGTGAGATTACAGGTGTCCCATTGTTAGTTGTATCGGACAAAGATCCTCAGTTTACATCAAAATTTTGGACAGCTTTGCAAAGGAGTCTGGAAACTCAGTTGGACTTCAGCATGACATACCACCTGCAAATTGACGGATAATCAGAAAAAACTATTTGGATATTGGAAGATATGTTGAGGGCCTGTGTATTGGATTTTTGGGAAAATTGGGATGACTACCTCTCGTTGGCCGAATTTGCCTATAACAATAGTTTTTAATATAGTATTGGAATGGCGTTGTTCGAAGCACTTTATGGTAGACCTTGCAGATCTTCTATATATTGGATAGAAGCAGGCGAAGCAACACTTTTAGGACCACAGTTGGTTCAAGAGACTACATAGAAGATAAGGTTGATTAAACATAGACTACAGACTGCACAGAGTCGTCAGAAATCATATTCCGATGTGAGAAGAAAACCCTTGGAGTTTGAGGTTGATGATATGTATTCCTAAAGATGAATCCTCGTTATAGCATCGTCCATTCCAAGAACAAGGGTAAATTCGCTCCTAGATACATCGGACCCTATAGAGTTATTGAGAATATAGGGACTATGGCTTACCGTTTAGAACTTCCTCCAGAATTAGAGCATGTCCATAATGTGTTTCACGTGTCCATGCTTCACCGTTATGTTTCTGACCCTTCCCATGTTTTATCGGTTGAGGATATTGAAATTGATGAGAAAGGTATGTATAAGACCTATCTGGTGAGGATTGAGGACCTCAAGGAGCAAACATTGAGAAATCGGGTCATTTCATTGCTCAAGGTGATTTGGCATCACCAGGGCGAGGAGGAAGCCACTTGGGAATTAGAATTGGAGATCCATAGCAAGTATCCTTTCCTTTTCACACCTAAGGTAATCTTTCTTCACGAATAATTGTTTCAATTTCGAGGTCGAAATTTTTATAAAGAGGGGAGATTGTAAAATCCTGCGTTTTTTTTAGTTAACGTCCATAACCTTGTTACTTTGATGCTTAAATATTTTCTTTCGGATTAAATTGTTTTGGGAGATCCGAATTTGACTTCTTCATTTCTATAGTGTCTTTTATATATTTAGAACTATTCTTTAAATTTTCTTCACATCCAGACCTGCATTGAGTATTTCGGAGGCATTTTTCGGAAACGAAAACTTTACTCGTCAATTGGATTTCAGTTAACTTTGGGGACTCGTAACTTCCTCATTATTTAATCAAATTCCACTCCATCAACTCCTGAAGCTTTGTCATATTTCCTTCTACAACTTCTGTGTTTAGACCCAAAGCTAATTCACGCTCCTTTTTAGTCAAAAGTGAATGCGAAACTAGCCGATTAACCAAATCTGATGTGTGTACTAGTTGTATTTTCAGTTATGTTATTTCAAATTTGGATTGGAATGGATTTGAGAAGTATTCTATATTTCTGCGTTGTTTATTAAACATGATGGATTTCTTAGTATTTGTGAATAATTCATGTCGAATTTTTATTAGATTTCTCTACCTTTTTTAATTTATCAGTCATGTCTATTTGCCTATCTGCTGTTTAGCATATGTTAACACCTGCATAATTGGGGCGGGTTGTTACAATAATATAGCCATATTTATGTCCGTGTCAAGAATAATAACTGGATTCATAAGATAGAGAAACAAATATTTTGAGAAGTTTCACCCATATTCTTACTCATTAATCATCAAGAGAAATGCAAAATCAAAAGTATATATCTTCATCTCAATCGAATCTTCCATAACTAAAAACATAAAATGCAAAATCATGTACATTTGGTGTTGAAATCTAAAAAAATAAAAATAATCAAAAGTATATTTTTCAAATTATAAAGCATAGAAATAGATAAAGGTTCAAACTTACTTTTCTTGACATAAATCAATCTCGAGTACTAATCAAAGCTTCAACATTTTCTAGCAAAAGGGAGCTGTGATATCAATCAAAGACTCAACCACCGTCACTAAAGCAGATTAAGCTGTTACAATATATATGGGAGTAGGT